>JPYR01000310.1:11807-30918 GCA_000775305.1 Belgica antarctica
ACTCTAAAGCTAAAGTCTAAAGTTGAAGTTTTTCAAAACTCTAAAGCTATAGCTAAAGTTGGTCGTTGAAAAAAGTCTAAAGCTAAAGCTAAAGCTATAGCTTGAAAACGCCAAAAAATACCTAAAGTCTAAAGTCTAAAGCTAAAGTCTAAAGTCTAAATTCAACCTCTGCTTCAAGCATAACTTGAAATCAAGTTTCAATAACAGTTCGGCTCGAACTTTTTTTCCATTCCTCAAATTAGACACTGAAACATTAAAAGAACGAATACGAAACCGTCAAGAAACGACATGGAGTGAGTTTAATAAAAAGAGAGACGATTTAAACAGGAAACACGCCATTTTCATTAAAAAAAGATTTCGAGAAGAGAAAAAGATCGTCGAAAGCGAGGCGCGGAGAAGAAAAACGGCCTGCAAGACAGGAAATGATAATTATAAAGTTTCCTTCGTTTAAGTTTTGCACGGCTATCAATCGGCGGACCGGCGACTCGAACGATTAAATTTCGCGGGATTTGTCGCTGACATCTGATAGCCGGTAATTGACTGATATTGGCCCGCTGCGAAAACACGCCGGCCCACGCAAACACGCCAAAAATTGCATCAATGAAAAAGCTCAGACAACTCTACGTGGTACGCTTAAACCAAAGGTTCATTTCGCCGTGTTTTCCTTCGGTGTTCTGAGAAGCTGAGTTTTCTTCTTTCCACTTTCACCGCCAACGCAAATTTCTATTTTAAGTATTCATCAAGTGATGGAATAAAGAAGAGATCTTGAATGTTTTGGATGAATGCCTTCGTCATCTCCCTCACCCGTGCCTTCTCGTCTCCTTTCCTTTCATTTTCCAACCCCCGGCCGAGATATTTTCGGCTCAGTTTCCGTAGAAGCTGAATGAGGACGGTTCTTTCATGAAATGTCCTTCAAGTGGGGCTCCACTCAAAACTTGAACCCGTCGAAGGCCGAAAAGGAAAAATAACCAGAGTTTTACTCAAGTTTTTTCGGGGGTGAGAGAGACGAACTGTGTGCAAACGAGATGGAAAATGTTTTTCCGAGAAAACGTCTTTCATTCATTTGTCTTCATCGTCTTTTGTTTTTATTAGACTCTCGCACACCCGCCTCCGCTCCATTCACAAAATTTCGTTGATGCGTGTTTGCTTAGAATCACTCTGCCGTAGGGTGGCGAAAGGGGCTGAATGAAAATGTGTCTCGTTCCACTTGGCAGTCATGCACCCACGCCGGATGCCTGCATGAATGAATGTTCGGAATTCTCCCAGCCACTCACGTCGTCGCATTCTCGCACAACTTTCGGAAAAGTCGAAAAGTGACGTCAGCTGGTGAGAAGATTAAAAGAAATGCGCCAACCTTGACCTCGAGGTTGACGGAACTTTCTTATTGACAAACTCATGATCGAAGTATTTTCGCGGATAAGAATTTGTTACCACGACGATGACGGGTTTCGCCTTAAACGAAGTGAGAATTGATATGACTACGGGCAAACGCCGCAATTAAGGTGATAAAATGGCGTATTTTTACAAATCTGACACGTGAATTATTATTTAAAGGCCACAAAGCTCGAGCAGAGATTATTTTTTTCAAAAAACATCGTCGTCGGGGAGTGAGTGAGAGAAAGAGGCGAAGCCAAGCACCCGGAGTATCAATTTACGAACGACTGAAGATTTATTCGGCTTTGAGTGCGACTCGACGAGAAATCAAGACGTTTTAGATTCTTTTAACAGTTGATAAGGCTTCAGTGTGTTCAACTCTCGATTCGGGTTTCCTTTCGAGCCAGTCGCGCTTGCGTAACTTGCCACCAGCCTCAAAATTCATTGATGACGATCGTCGAAAGCTTCACAACGAATTCCATTCGCAACAATAAATTCAATGCTTTTCTTCTTCTCGATCAGTTGCCACGATATCGCTTGAAGCCTGAGCGCAAAAAATCGGCCGAGAATCGTGCAAACTGATTCCATAAAGGAAGGAATTTTCATTCTCGAGACTTCTTCTTGTCCGCAACATTTTTTTTCTTCTCTGACTCGGTTCTTGGGTCTTTGGAATTTGGGCCTTTGAGCTATCAGACGTGGAGCACAGCAAATGGAATGAATTCTTCGCTTTTTGCCTCGCTCATTTATTCGACAGCATATCTAGACCCATCGCTCCAGCAGCGAAGCAGATTTTTCTTCCATAAATCATTCATCTTTGTTCCACATTTATTCTCAATGAGGTTATTGATCACAACACGAATCTTCATTCGCCATCCATTTACATCTCTCTCCGAATGTATCTCTTCGCCGAGAGTCGAAAGTGTAAGATCATTCTTTATTGTTGTTATTATTTAATCATCTCAACATCCGCTTTTGCTATTATTTCTACGATAGACGACGATCACCCACACACACTTCGCCTCTCTCTCTCTTCCATTTTGTATCCAGATATTCTGGCACACACATCTTCAGATCTCTCGGGCGCTGCTTTCGGTGTGCCTTCGTTCTGATTCTTCCACATTTTGCTTTCTTTTCGTTTTCCAAAATAAAACGACGGCCCTGAAGAACGCTCTCCTTTCAGGCTTTCCCATTCTTTCGTTCATCGTTTTGTTATTGTGAAGAAAAACGTTATTTCAAGAGGAAGAATCGAGAGCCAACAACAACGCAAAAGAAGTAATTTTTTTTAAAGAATTCTGAGATTCTAAGAAGACAGGTTTTCAGTTTTTTTATTGGAATCTTTTGTTATTTTTTTCATACTCATGTCGAGAGTTGAAGACAGCAGAGGTTGATAATCAAACTATCGAACGGCTTAGAGAGATGGGACGACGTTCTCAATCAAACGATGACACTTTCTGGACATGCTGCAATTGGGTTCATTACCCTGCAGCGCGAAACTGGGGGAAGATCATTAAACGAAACAGTTGAACACAATAACAAATGAAAAGAATGAAAAATCCTCAGAATCTCGTTATTGATTATATTGCTATGAAAGAACAAAAAAAAATTACGAATGATGATGAAGACAATGAAAGAAGCTAAACAGAGAGAGAAGGAAGAAGAAAAAGGTGAAGAATTTCGAAGAAAAATCATGTCGTAAACTTCTTCTTCTCCCCCTTGGCAAAAAACGAATTCTTCACTCGAACGATTTGTTTTTTATCTCGCTTTGTACGCTCCACATTTTTCAGCGATTACGCAATTTTCGCGCCAAAACAATCCCAGCACACAGGACAAACAATCTTTACTAATGACTCTTTATTTCTTTTGTCTCATTTTTAGAAGTATCTGATCTGATGGCACAGCAAAACGAAGCAATGACGAATCTTGGAGAGACACGACTGATTTTAAAAATACTCCTAGACTGGTGAACCAACTGCACAGAACGAAATCTTAAGGACGATTCTTAAGCTTTGTCATCGACACTCGAGAGAAGAAACTTAATCAAGAAAGTTTACGAAGAAGAAAATTATTCGCGCGAATCAAAATTATTCAAGAGACGATTAGAAGAATTGAGGACCATAAGTGATCGCATATGTTTCATGGATCGCAGAAATGGCGGCGATCCTTTGGCGCCACCGCGGCCCCCTAAATCCATACCTCGTGTCCATCAACACAGACCACGAGCACCGGAGCCCGATACCATAGATTCTTCGCCTTCCATTCACATCATCAGCACACAACCTCCACCAATTCCAGTACATCAGCCAATTAGCAGAATGAGCAATTTAAACAGTTCGAATAGCAGTTCCATTAACTCATCGTTAAGTTCAATAACGACAACACATAGTCATCGGTCGATTCCACCAATTCCACCTGCGACGGCGCCGCTGACACCACTACAAAATAACAATAGAATTACCAATTTAAATAATTCATCGACGGTTAGCACGTTTTCAAGAAGACGAACCGAGATGCCAACGCAAAGAACAGCAGCAGTGTCGCCCGTTCCCTCGGTGACCCGCTCGCTGACGCCGTCGGTCGCACTACAATCCAACTTTATTAGTAATGCAATAAGCACTGTCGTCGGCAGGAGCCCATCGCCGGTCAACAATAGCGTGACACTTCAAATACCTCGACCGGAAAATGAGCGTCTGCCGAACGAGTATGTGGACACGCCATTCACAAATCAAAACAATAGTAAATTGACGACGCCTGGTAGTCGACATTCGCTGGCAACATCGACGGTACCAAATAGGAATCAATTGAATAGTCAGTCAACAAATATATCCACAATAGATGGCACTAGTGTATTAAATAATAACAATATAATTAATAATAACAAAGTACCAAATCGAACATCAGCGGCGCAGCGACCAAATGAGCTGCCGATCACCAAACAGCCGTCATTTAGAAGTATGAATACGCTAAGCAAAAAGGATGCGGCCCTGCATCAGCAATTTAGTCATTGTCCCGAGGACATCATTTTGAACTCTCAGAATGCAACAAATAATAACGGATTGAATATAAGTAGTGCTAGTGAACAATTAAATTCAGTTATATGTCCACAATGTAATCGATGTCAATGCCTCGACTGTCAACGACCGCGGCCGTTACCATCGAAATGGCTTTGCGACAACAATTGCTTGTGCTCGGCGGAGACAATCGTTGACTACGCCTCGTGCATGTGTTGCGTCAAGGCTCTGTTCTATCACTGTTCCAAGGATCACGAGCTAAGCGGCGAGAGTGAGACTATTCGTCGAGCCGATAATCCATGTTCATGCGTTCCATATAAGCGTGCATCGCGCTGGGGCTGTCTCAGCTTGCTGTCTATTTTACTTCCATGTCTCTGCTGCTACTGGCCGATGCGCGGATGCGTTAGTCTATGTAACAAATGCTACGCAAAGTGCAGCAGGCACGGCTGCAGATGTAAAAACAGCAGCACTTCGCCAAACAGCATCAACAACAGCTTCAACAGCCGACAGAATATCATCAACTTGGCGTCGCCGACAAACCAGGACCAGCCGCCGACGCACCATCATCATCGGCGGTCAAACAATAATGACCTAACACCCGAGAAAAGGCTTTTAGATTCTTCAAATTGTGAATATTAAACGATTCACTACTAAAACAAAGTTTTTTGTTAGCTTTTACTCTGCTGTTTCAACTTCTAAAAAATGTACATGTGTCAACACGCTTACAACACTTTCTGGATGGGATAAAAAAAATCATCGTTAGAACTTGAGAATATTCGAGAAAATACAAATTCAAGAAAAACAAAACTATTTATGAAAATGAAATCATATTTTTAAAAACTATTTATGTCTTATAATTTTTTTCGAAATTGAAATGAAAAAGTGAAACGACCATTCAGAAAAGTTTTGAGATGGAAGCAGAACTGTAGACATTTTTATGTATCATAAAAGTTGCATTTCACAAAAAGTAATCACAATGGTAAACGGTGGACTAAAATCAAGAAGAATGAAGCAATCGCTGATGACGAGAGTACTTGAGTCAAGGATCTTTCAAGGAAATGTCGTAGGTTTGAACTTTTGTACGATTGGAAAGAGCTGAAAAAGTTTTTTTTTTGTAAAAATTGTTGATGGGGTTTATTAAGTAAAAACAAATTTAAAAAGAAAAAATTTAACCAAAGACTGCAATTAATTAAATTGAATGAAAATGAGGAATGGGTGAAGAAAACTTTGCAAATAATTTGAGTTAAAGAAAACAGAAGAAAAAAAAATGTTTCCTAAAGAAGTACACAAACATGAAAGTTGTAAATAAAACAAACTGAACGAATCGAAGTGGAAATATTTTGTATTATTTTTGTAGAAATATTTAAAAGTAATAATAAAAACATGAAAAATTGTTGAAATTTATCTCTGGAATATTTGAAATGTGTTTTTCAAGCGTTGGGGCTGGTCTAAAGGTCTTTTCAGGTTGTTTTGAAAATCTTTTTCAAATTTATATGCGTTTTTGAGAAATTTGAACGGTTTTGTATGCTTTAGCAGTCGTTGTCCCATGCAAAAAATTAAAATTTTTCAAAAACGGTCGTGTTGTCCGCCCCATCATTCATTGTTTCGAGAATTTCACCATCCAATTAACTCTGACTCAATAAAACTTCCAGCACAAACAAATTGATATTAAGTCATATAAAAAGTATTTTTGAAAGTACTTGCAACTATCATTAATCTGACCTCCAACTGTACAAAAACCTCCAGTGAACCACTTACGTAATTGTCAGACTTCGATCTTTTAAGTTTTCCCTTGAATGACTTGAAACCGCGATGCATTTGAATGATTTTTGTAAAATCAACAACGTGCACGCTGCGAGACAATGACCAATAACTTCAATATTGACAAAACGCAGACAAATGAATTTTCGTTTTACAGAAACTTTCTTCTTTCAGTGACCAGCCGCAGACGACCGAGCTGGAGTTCTCTGAAAAGTCGTTCCACGGGAAATTCAATTTGACAGAACTTTCCTAAGCTTTATTCGTGTAAATATTTATGAGTTATTAATAGTGGCTGACTTTATTTTTTTGGATTTCAGGTTGAGCGAGATTTTTCTTGGCTTTCTCTGAAAATGCAATTTCTAAACACAAGTTGTGTTTGAAAAGATGCAGCGAGAGAAAAAATGCCTTTTCCGCGATAATTTTTCATTTGTTTTCGTCTCGAACAAGCTTGTAAAATGTCTCGCGAGAATATCGTCGAGTAAGCATCAGCAAAAGAGTGAACATTTATTCTTAAACACAACTTCCGCTTTCGCGTTATGTGGCGTGTCTCGTGAATGTTCATTTAAATGACGATTTTATGAACTTTTATTGCGACTTGAAAGGTTAGAGCGGATTTGGCAAGTCTAAAAATGCTTTATTGGCTGTTTTGAAGGATAATTGCGCCTACATTCAGGATTTTCTCAGGAAATGCCCTTAAAATAAGTTTTACTGCGTGAAGAGAGTTTAAAGACGAGCTAAAATAGTTAATAGTCGTTCATTCTCACTCGCCGTAAAAACATTTTTTCGTGCTTTAAAAATAGAACAATCTTTTTTATAAATTTTCATCATCAACATCCATATTTCTTCTTTTCGGTGCGAGGGAGTGAGAAATAAAAACAGGAAATCGGACACAGACACACTCGCAAAAGCCGCGCGGGTGCTGGGGCCGACTTGTTGACACGTGATGGCGAGATCGAGTTGTGTATTAAATATATTCTCGTGCGACTGTTCAGCTAAATATTTGATCAAAAAATAAAACTTTATTATTGATGCTTTTTTTATTAAACACACAAGGAAAATGTGAATGATGAGTTTTAATCTGCCGCACGCCGGTGGCTCGAACACCGTTGAACAAACCGAGAGAAAAGAAAACGAAGAGAATCGAAATGTAAACAACTGAATTCCTGCGGATGAAAGCTGTCAATCGTTCGAATTTGACTGATAACGACAACTTCTAAGCAAACGTCGAGTCTACAATTTTAAAGAAATTATTTCTGTGTTTGAACTTATCGCAACTTTTGGATCTTTTCGAGCGAAACTTCTCTGCAAAAGGCAACAGATTTCACTGATGAGATTTGATGAGCACATACAGAACGATTTGATTCGCTGGTAATTAAAATAAAATTTGGCAACGCTTTGGGTGTGATTCAGCGAAGTCAGGAATGTCAGGAAGTTTATTATTAGTTCCTTATTGAATTCATCGTAAATGTGGTTACATTAATTGAAGTTTTCCGGAAAAACTGAGAATAAGAAGTAATACCAGAAGGAAGTCGAAGTAACTAAGAAATTTGCTTGAAGCTGATTAAAAAGATCGTCTTGAGTCAATTTCCTTTACAAACCTCTTTCATGCAACATCGCAAAATCTTTATCACCAAATTGACTTACGAAAAAACTCCAAACGAAGCGAGTGAAAAGAGAAAAAAAAATCTATTTTGATAAATTACAAACAGGAAGTCGGGAATATTTTTTACAGGAAAAAACTCGAGTTTACTTTAAACACAAAACTCTCGAGAAACGGAGAAGACAAACTCAAAGAAGGCATTCACTTCTCTTTCAGGCACCAAAACGAGACCCAAAAAGATTCTCGAAACAAGAAGTCGAAGAATGGAGTTTCTTAATGTTTTTTCCGAGACGGTTTTTTTTGGAATTTTTCATTCTTCCTTCTCCGGAGTAGTTTTTGCTTTGAACATAATTTATTGAAAATGATCCTTGTGCGGAGAGCGAGAAGAAGGGAAACGAAGGAATTCAATGGACCATTATTTTCATCCGTCCTGGACTCGATTCCAGCACAAAATCGTCAATGTTTTCTTTGGGACTTAAGAAATGTGTAAAAACAGATGGTCGTCATTGGAATGAAAGAAAAAGCAAAACAAAATCACTTTGGGATAGTTCAGATGTGACTTTCGGACCGATTTTGAAGCAACTTAAAGTTGTAGGAAGAGTGAACGTCATTCGACGATAAATCCAACAAAATTTGCCTTTATTCTTGATTACAAGATTGAGGCTTCCATTCTCAGAACAACATTCGCCCAACAAAAGGAAGTGAATTGATTTAATGACTGCATCGACTCTATTTTCTAAAGAAATTTCAATGAAAATAGAAAATCGAGTCTATAAGGTGTCAGGCAGTCTACACTGTGAACAACGACTGAACAGTCGGTGTTCAGGTTGATGAATAAATTTTTCACCTGTGCACAGAATTCTCTCGATATTCGATGCTGCAGCTTGATCATGCAGGTTGGAACCTGAACAGCAACTTATCACGTGGTGATCTCTAGAAGATTGTATTGCTTCGCTTTATTACATAATTTTCCGGAAAATCCAGACAGAAAATCATCTATTAAACTATAGCCGCAGCTACTACATGACCAAGAAACCCCCATGAAACACGACATCATTCGCCAACTGCCCGTGTAAAGCTGTCATCACATCCATCACCTTGCAAACTGCAGCATTTTTCATCCAGCCCAGTTCCAAATTATTTAAAGTCGTTCATCAAGCCGATGACGTCAAACTTTCTTTCACGTCAAGTGATCTTCTTACGCCGCTGCCCGCCGAAAATCAAAATAAATGAATCAAATTTCCCAAGTGAAAACAAACAGCCAAATTCACCTTTACGTAGAAGAGGATCACATGAGATTTTCGTGAGGTTTTCTTTTATTGTTGTCATTAGACATTTAAAAGCAAATTTGTTTGTTTTCATTTGAGCAACGACTGACTTACTTGTGCGGGAACCTTTTTCTTATTTTCTCATGTTGTACAATTTCTCACGATTATCCCAAGAAAAACGCGAGATGGCTGATCTTTACTCTTCCCAAATTCACTTTTTTCTCAGGATTAATACAACTTTATTTAAATTTTCTCTCTCAGTGCGATGAAGAAAAGAAAAATCCGTAAAAATGTTCAAGTGATGGCCAAAATAAACAAAAAAGATTTTCCGAGTAAAAATAAATCCGATCAAAAGCGTTTATTTTAAGACCAGGGAAATTTAATTACGTAGGTTTTCTTTCCTTCATTGAAATAAGTTTTCAGGATTATTTGTTTGAAAAAATAGCAGCAGTTAAGGGAAATTTGGAATGCCAGTGTTAAACGGTCAATTTTCAATTTGAAAGATGTCGCAACGGTTTTCAATATGTTCATTGCAAGTTGGGTCGATTCAATGTGCTTTTAGTTGTTCCAAGACTATATTACCAAAAACCAATCGTCTTATAACTAACTTTCCGACCAAACTAGAAAAAATTCAGGGTTTGGTTCTTTCTCCAGTTTTTCAAGACTCTGAAATTATAATTAAACGTGACTGTCTGACCAGATCATGAACAATTCATTTTTGAGGTTAACTGGAAGTCTGAAAAGTTTCTAATTGACCATTAACAATTAATGACAAATTTTTTCCAGACTTCCAAGACCTTGAAACTATGACATTTATAACCTATAATATGCCCCTTGTCTAATCACGTGAACATTTTACACTGAAAATATTTTTCAATCGTTAGAAAAGTTTAAAGTTCTTCACCAAATTCGCCACCGCATTCAGCCCCAACATCCACACTCTTCCTAAGCAATTCGGTCCACGATCATTAGCGACTTAGAATGCAGTAATCAAAAACATCTGAAAATTCTAAATTCCGTCTGTCTTGATACGCTTCTCTCAGCGATGTTGTTGTGTTAAAATTAGAACACGACACAGCGCGCAAAAAATATTGCATCAACAAAAAGATCCGCGAGTGAAACAAAACGCTGCACACATTTTTTTCATAATTCATCTGAATTTTTTTCGGGGAGGATAAGACGCGTTCAGAATAGAGCAGCAAGGAATAAAAACAGCTTCGTATCATCATTATTTTTAATGTGTTTTTCATTTTTCATCTTTTCCCTCTCTCGCTCGTTCTCCGTCGCCAGTTTAAAGGAGATTGCTGAGATGTGCATGATGATTTTCAATGAATTTCGTCGAGCGACATCACAACGGATGATCAACTTGATGTTCCATCATTCGTAATTTCCCACTTCCTCTGTGTGCTTGCTGCACTGGATCGTTTCAGCATTACTGGCTGCTTCAATTCTTCTTCTCGCTGCTGCCTGCACTCATCGCGAACTGCAATGTTGCTTAATGATTAACATCCCCTCGTTTGGCTCCCGTTATCAGAGACGCGCATGTGTCGACTTTGCTGCCACATCAAAATCGTATACAAATCCAGACAGTCTGTCGAGCACTACTTTGTAGTAATTTGCACGCAAACTAAATGTGCAAACCTCGTCGAAATAGAAGCGTCGAGAAAAACAATTTTTCTTTTTTGTCACTTGCAACTGATAAGGCGAGATCCTTGAACAACTCAGTTGAACGAAGGTTATTTTGAAAGTCGGGGGAGTGTACGTAGGTCATGTCAAGAGGTTTTTAGGTTAGAAAATGTGAAAAATTGTTTTTTGAACGGAGTTTTAGAGTAAGTGATCGCAGCTTTGTGGAAATTTGAAGTGTGACGGCATGAATGGATGTTCCCCAAGCTTGAAAAGCGATGATTAGCCTGCATAACCTTAAACACATATCTTGTAACAGGTTAATCTTCACCCAATCCCTAAAAACAAGTTTGATCCCAGCAGCGAGAACCTTCAAATTTAAAAATCAAACCCGAAAAGTCAAAGCCAGAACTTCTCCTAAAGAACGTCAATCGCCCTTGCGCGTACGACTTAAAAATTGAAATTGTTTTTTCGTTTCGTAAAAAAGGCAGCAGCAACGACGACGAAAGCCGTGTAGAGGTTTTTTAATGAACGGATGTTAAAGCATAAGAAAATAATAAGAAGTTTGTTAGAAACGAACTTCTCTCTTCGTTGTGAAACGTGTTGGAATACTCATTAAGAAAGAAAATCCTCCACTCCGTTCCCCGCTTCTTGCTGTTGGAGTTTTTATTAAAAAGAATCTTTTTCACTCTCTTTCTCTATAAACAAAATGTTCAATTTTTATTCAAGAAGAATGAATTATGAAAGAAACGATAGGAGAAAAGAAGTTTGGGCGAAGAAAGATCGACTTTTGAGACTTTTTGAATGGAAAAGAACTTTCTTTGAGGTACCTGTGTGGGTTTCATTGAGTCAAGAATGAACTTCGGGGTCTGAAGGATGAAAAGTGAATGATTTCGGTCGCTGCAAAGGTTGAACTTGTCCGCATTCGTCAAGTTTCTTCAAAGGAAGCACGTAACAGCGCGCAGATTGCAGCGAATCCGGAGACCTAAGCGTCATTTCCGGTTTTCCAGCTTTAATGCGCATTTAATTCTCCTTTCGCGCATTTTTATTATATTTTGCTTCGCTTTTTCGCAGAAAAAATTCTTTCCACGACGTTGTTGATGCGATTTTTTATCTTCGCGATTCTTTATTTTCGTGGAGATGTTGCATGCACAAGAACGAACGAAATTCGCCGCAAAACGTGCACCGAGAGAAGAAATGCAAGGCAAACGCGTAGAATTTAAAACAACAGGAAAAATCGTTTTAAACTCTTTGTTCTTCATTTCGAGAGCAGTGCCAGGAGATATCTGTGTAATTAAATGTAGTGTAGTAATCTCCAGCAAAGAAAGAAGTCCACAATCTTGTAATATTTTCTTCTCGTTTCATCATCTCCACACATAGAAACACCCGAGAAGTTCTTATTCAAGATTGAGTTTGGTTCTGTTCACCGTCCGACCGTTTGCCGTCCGTTGGTGTGACGGTGAGAACTGAATCTCTGGTCGCTATTTTTGCTTCTTACAGCGTTTTATGTCTTCGTGAAGGTCGCCATGTGGAGCCAGCAGAAGGTGGCGGGTCGGGTTGGTGCAGTTCTGCGTGAGAAACGGCGACGTGTTATCGTCGCTTCAATTAAAAGTGATCATAAGTCTTAATTAATTCCGTCGGCGCTTTAATTGTCCATTAATTAAATTCACAATATCAGCCGATGATGCAGTTTTTCTCGATCTCCCATTAAATTCACTCAATTAAGCCAGCAAAAGATGATGTCAATGCCGACATCGAGTGTTCAAAATCTTTTCTTTTAATTCCTTTTCTTCTCGGGAATTAAATTTCACGCATTCTTGCGCCGCATTGTAATGTTAATGGTGGGAATTTCGGGAATTTGTTACGGAAGATTCTTCCACCTTCTGGTGCAGTTGAACCTCTGCTGAATCATGTTACGATTTCCTTGTTATTCAGGGTGTATTTGGGGTTCGAATCTCGGCTTCCGGTGATGCAAGGTAGAAGATAATTTCGTGGGTTAATCAATGATGAGTCATTTCCCGAGGTAACATCCGACAGTAATGTCACGATTGATAAACAGTTTTGTTGCTAAATGGCTTATAAACTAATTTGAAGCCAGTGACTTCACAGTAATTAGCCAATATTGTCACTACGCTTGTCACTGTTAGAAGAACGTCACTTCATCACAGCCTTAGAATGTCTTCAAATCATTTCCATCACAAATTTCAACAGACATTCCACAAAACTGTTTCTAAAAATGACATTTTCTGGGTTTTTTACGAGCCAGAAATCAAATTTCAGAAGACGAAGCTGTAAAAGAAGGTAATTAGCATTTCTACGTTCCACATGCTAAGCTGATCTGCTTTTAGTAAATCTCCGAGAATTTCAATAAAACTGCATTCCGTCGAGAAGATTTTCGTCTCGCGACAGATTTTGATCGAAATCTGGAGATTTCATTGACGCCATCCGTGTAAACGATCCCTGCCAGGATGCAGATGAGGGGTGTTTGTTCTTTTGTCTTCATTTCCTCAAAGCTTCGAACACTCTAACACAAAACAACCGTATGCTGCATGCGTAAAAAATCGGTTTCTCGATTTTGCCTTCATTCGGGACGATGACGATGTCGGTTTGCGAGCGTGGGAAACCGGAAGTAGCCCTTGTTCGAGAAGGGATGCTGAAACAACACACAAAAAGCCTCGAGAAGGGGAAATCCGGCTCTGAATCTCGAGTGCTGCTTGATTTTGGCTGGAGAACTGTAATAAAAAAGCAATTTGCTGCATCACTCGCACGGTCACAGGTGTCGTTAAACTCCGTTGCGCTGCTATCAGCAGAAGCTAACGAGCCGTAAAAAGTGCAAATCGAAAAACACATTTACGACGACAAAAAATGTGCATAAATCTTCAATTTAATTGATTGTTTGCTTCTCGCTCGTGATATTGCACAGCAGCAAGTTCAGGCGGAGTCTTCAAGCAGTTTTTGTAAGCCAAAGCATGTATTCTGTCTGCGCAGAGTTCATTGAACAGCAAATTATTGTGATGGACATTGAATTAAAATCGCCTTTTTGCCTTCTCTATATCTTTGACGAGAACGTGAAATAGCAGAATGGGCAAACGACTCGGAATGGAATGTTGCGTTCTTCAATATGGGTAATTTAATCGCCTGGTGCTGGAACATAGACAGTTCTCAGTTCTGCTTTATGAGTCTGAATCAGGCAAAGTCAGAAAAGGTGGTTTGAGAATGAAATTTGAGTTAAATGATACTGTTGGTTGGTCATTTGGTGAGATTCACGTGGCAACAGAGCTGACATGAAGATGATTCAGAATCAACGACTGTTTTAATTTTAAGCGAATTTTAAGCTAATTTAGGGCTTTGTTTTTTTATAGAGCAAGGTTTAGGGGTAAGGTTTGATTTCTAAGCATGCGAATACTTCAGATTAAATCTTCAATTCCATTGAATTTTAAACTATCTCTCGTTCTTTCAGCATGACACAGATTTTTCGAATATTTTCTGTGTGTTCATTTCGAGTATATTTTGCCGACTTCCTGCCATTCTACGAATTTCTTCCATTTATTTATTTTAATCATCATCATCATCGCACAGCTTTTCTGCCTGTTCCATTACCGTTCTTTCTCTCTGTCTCCGCTGACGCTGTCATTGTGTTTTTTTTCGATTGTACTTCCGGTTTTCATTTTTGAGCTTGAAACAAAAAAAGCCGAATCGAAATCTCTTTTCGGTCACTCGGCGAGACGCGTATTAGCAAATCATATTTTAATTAAGCACTTCCTATCGTTCTGCGCCCCAAGTGCGAAGTTGAATCTCTTGACGGTGAAAGATTATAATCAAAAACGCTCATACTTTGAGCGTTCGAAGGAATTTGCAAAGTGTTTTGTAAATATTTGAATGTTTACTTATGATAACTTTTCGAGTTTCTCATTTTTTCCAAGATGAAAAATGTTTTGTGTGCCTCTGAGAACCTTGTCAGTTCGATTGAACTTAATCGCGTCTCTCAAATCTTAGAAAAAGCGCGTTTTAGGCTAGTTTGGCCGATAAGAAGAAGTTTCGGTTTCTCTCGCTTGAAAGAAACGCGTTTGAATATGCGTGTCCGTTGTCTCCACGCAACCCAAAGCAAGACACAAAATCAAAATGCGTGTATTCGTTGATTTTAGCGAAAGAAACCAAGAAAACATCACTCTTCTAACTTTTTTCTGTGCTGTTGAATTGGGCAACGCACGATACTGTGTTTTTTCTTCATTCAAGATTTAATCTGAAGATGGAAGAGTTTCGAAGGCAGCGTTGCCAGACCAGTCGATACCTTTGCATCCTGCTGACTGGATCAGTCACTTTAGTGCACCGGTCATCAATCAAGTCTCGGGTTTTGCATTTTTTTCGACGTTTTTGTTAAGACTTGTGCCAGCTTAAAGTCTCTTCACCGTAGTCAATGACCAATCGTTGCCTGTCCAGTCATCAAAATCACGAAAAATGTGAAACTGAACGATAATCGCGATTTAATGAACCAACGGAAATGATGTCATCGCAAATGAATGGAATTTTTTCTCCCCGTCTCTCTCTTTCTCTGTTTACGCCGTCCAACTATCAATAAACAATTGACTAAGCTTCGAAGCATTGTTCGAGGCGAAAAAGTTCCGTTGGAAAAACGAAAAGTTTTTGGTATTCACGCCTGGTGCTGCATGCTTTGATGTCAAATTTGTGGGACGATCTCGGCGGGTTGGCTTCGAATCGTCAATTGAATGGCTAATTTCGTGCGGTGCGTTTTGTGTGACTTCCTGTCAACGATGCGTTTGGATGGAACTTTCCAGCGCGAGTTAAATGGTGATGGTAGTCTCATTGAACAAATTTTGTAAGATTTGAACGCAAGCATCGCTGGTTTGATGCACTTTCAATAAAGGAAACTTCTGAGGTTCAAATCCTTGTCCAACAAACTTTGATGAGTTTGCTTCAAACCCAAATAAATCACGAATATTCTAAATAGATTTCCAAGAAACTTCAAAAACATCACGCGCTTCCAAGCCAAGCTAAATCATGCGTAACCACGAAATGATCACCAATTGAAGACCTTCCTGGAAGTTCCTGCAAAGGAAATCAATTCCTTTTAACTACAGAAACGCAACATATCTGGATGAAAAGCAATAAAATTGCTAACCTGAAGTTTGCTTTATGGTGATCATCGACTTATGACTTTTTTACCCAGCACACAACGTCGTCAAACGCGTGTGCGTAAGCTTGATTGTGTAAGCGTGTCATTACGACGTGGTTTGGTTGGATATTGCCGGATGGTTGACTTCGCGCTTTCGAATCGACTTGCTGCTAGTGGGCGACGTGGTGTTGGTGGCTCCACATTGAATCAGCGTTTTCTGTTACAGATTTTACCTGATGCCTTGTGGGTTGATCTCTTTTTTCTGGTTTGCTGTCGTGCGTGGTACTTCAATGCTGAATATTTTATGATTCATTTTGGAGCGTGAGTCGAACGCGACACCTGCATGAAATGACACTTGACGTGTTTCGAACTTTATTTATCTGGTCGAGCGCAGAGTTCAACCAACTCCAATTAAAATAACTCGAGATGATTACGCGCACCAAGCAAACATCAACAAGTCCATCGCGGTAACGTGTTAGAATTATCTTCTCCACTGCCATCGCGCCTTTCTCTGCGAGATGATCGCTCAGTTCCAAATAATTTCATTTTTATTTCGTCGAAGCCGAGAAGAATACACAAAAAGTTGTGGAAGAATAGTAGCAGCAACAAAAACGACCAAATATTGTTAATTAACGGTTTCCACCCAGAGTGGAATGAAAATGATTAAAGTCTTTTCTTTCGTCTCTTTGACTTGTTTTTTGTGCGTGACCCCTGAAGAGATTGACTGGAGATTTTTCTTTTGTCTCTTGCGTTACAAGTTTAAGTGGCTTTTGAGGTGGAATTGGTGCCGATGTTTCAACAGGTTGAGCTGAAACAATGTTCTTAACCTCAAAGTTTTGGGGAATTTTTATTTGTTTTACAAATTTTCAGTTTATAACCTCAAAGTTTTAGTAGTTTTTAAATTTTAAGTAATTTTTTAAGGTTACGTGATGAAATTAAGAGGTTATGTTGTAAAATATTAGGTTATTATAAATATTATAAAGTCATTATTCATAAAACTTGTCTTAACTCTTCAGTGATTATAAACCACTATTTTCAACACTTGTTCACAAAATTTGATCCAATAAACTTACAAATTCATGCCTAAACTGACCACAAATCGCTTTGTCAAGGCCAAAAGTTCGCAGTCGCGATCACCTCGCGATCAATCACGTTAAGCCCCTTCATCAGCCGGTATCTCGACGATCATAATCAATCCTTAACACCTCGCATCGCGCAAAAAAGAGATTAAAGCAGCTAGCTGTCTGGCTGGCGGATAGAAAAGAGAAACGCGCTGCTGATCCAGTCGCTTTGAAAAAGTTGTTTGAAAACAATCAAAAAATATTTAAATCGATCGATGGCGCCGCGATGTTGGGAACTCTCTCGAAGCTTGTTACTCTAGTTTTCTCGTTTTTTCTCCCCATTCACCAATCGACTACCGAACTGAACGAAAAATTATAAAATAAACAGAAGATTTGGTGGAATTTTCACGAAAACTTTGTTGCGAAAGCCTTTTGGAAAATTCTTTTAATCGTAAATGATGATTGTTTGTTGATTTTCCGCAAAGAAATGTTTTTCTAAGTGTTTGATCTCCGGGAATAATTTGTCAGTACTTTAATTACTCAATTACTCAATCGCGATTGAACAAGAAAACCCAAAGAAAAAGCCGAGTTTCGGGACGAAAACATTCGCGGGAAATGTCTACGCTCGTACGATCACGTCCGAATAAATCTCGAGTGTTTCAAACAATCGCCAGATTAAGCGGATTGAGTGAAATGTTAAGTGTTTGAGTTTTGCGCGTGATTCACGTCGTAAAAACTGCGTCTTATGTTCCGGATCTTGTTCGTTTTCAAGTTCAAATCCTAATCTTCTGATACTTTCTATGATCACGTACCCGCTAAATCAGGGGTCATTAGTTACGAGAAATTTCCAATGGCGCCTTCACTTCAATCCACTTTTTTCAACTGTAAGATTTTCTTCTTCACAGTTTCTTTAATTCAATCGCTCGCAATCTTTATCCCCGCTTTAGACTCGACATCATTATCGACTTGCTTCTCACATTTAATTATAATTTCTATAGCCGTCAATTATGCGAGACAAGTTCAGATTGAATTCTTTTCTTTTTATCACTAATGAGGCACACAACTTGTTATTCATGATCATGATCAGTGACGAATAAATTTCATCGGGTTAAAGTTGATCTACGAGTGTTGGCGAAATCTCGGTCAAGTTTGGGTTGATCGAGAAGTTGCAAAAGAAATCTAGAAACTTAGATAGCAGTGGTTCGAATCTTAATAAACTCAAAATTGAACTGGCAAGATTTTAAGAAACCAAACATAAAGCAGCCATAAATTAAACACAAAATCTAAGAAATCATAATGACAGGCTAGTGAAGACTCGAAACTGGTAGCAAGTAGCAGCGCTTGTTACCCCGCGGTGCTTCTACACGTCAAATGGAAGTCGATAAGCTGAGAATTTCATTTCATCCATCATCATCGTCAGCGTTTGATAAGTTTTTATGGTAGCACCGGCTGATGGATGGCCCAATACTTTTATTGTGCTGCAATTAAAGATTCGAAGCGGAGAGAAAACAACGAAAAAGTAAATAAAAATAAATCCTTCGTCGGTCGCTTCACATTACAAGCTGGTTTTAATCTGAAATCCGTTAAAATTCAGCATCGTGGACACGCGTTCATCTGACTTCTCTTGTATCTTCTTCTTTCGCTTTGATTCCGTGCCCTCTTCGACCAAATTTTCTTCTTCATCTCGTCGTCGCTGCTTGTTGCCTTTCTTGAGGCCTTTAAATCTCACATTTTTTATTATGATTCCTTCGCAGTGCTTCGACTTCTTTTTAATCCATCATCATTTTATCATTCCTTTCTGCCTTCCATCGTCGTCTTCTTGCTTTTTTGCTGCCTGCAGCATCTACAAGCAATCGCGCTTGATACCCAAGAGTTAGTTGGCTTGTCTCGTAGTCTCGCTCTTCTTCATTCGATTTTTGATTTTTTTTCTTCTCTTCTCGTGAAAAAAAAATACAACATCAGAATTAAAAAAGCTACCGACTTACGCGCTGGACAACTCGTATAGGGTGAGTCATGGTGTTCGAAGTGGATTTCTTCAGTAATCGTTCATCTCTTCGCGATATTTTGTCTTCTCAACGTTGCCGATGGAGTTGAATTTCGCAGGCAGGCTGTGTTCTTGTTGTTTTAAGACGTTGTTGCTATAGGAGAAGCTGATAAAAACAAATTTATCTTGAAATGCTTGAATCGTAATTCGATCGATAAATGGTGCAAGCTTTAAGGTTGAGCATGGGTAAACACATGGCTGCTCGTTACACAACTGATTAATCGTGATAAAGCGGCCA
>JPYR01000310.1:31197-51090 GCA_000775305.1 Belgica antarctica
TTAATTGTTAGAAGACGCTTGTTTCTTACCAATTTACAGTATTTGATATTACAGATTTCCTGTAAAACATTCATGTTGAAGGCTTCAATTTCAGGCTACAAGACTTTTTGATAACTTGATTGATTGATTAATTTGCCTGGTTTCTAAAGTTATTTTAGGTAAAAGTTTATAAGTGCGGTGTCTTCGTACAAATAAGCCAATAATTTAGGAATGATGTTCTCTGAATCCACAAATCACACCTCCCAACAAAGAAAAGTAAACAATCCATGCAGTGGTCACCAATTAAGTCTTCGTTTCCACAATCCAATCACGAGTTTCCATCTTAAAATCGCCAATTTAAATCAAACTTCTTCATCATCAGGCTGAAATTTGTGAAAACGAAAGACTTGAAGCCTAAAATCGCATGCTTGCGACGATCATGAACGAACCCGACGAGTGGAATCAAGCGAAAAAGAACGTTTGTCATCAGTTATGGCATGCTGCAGATCATATTTTTCAATGTTCTTCTTCGCCCGCTTTCGACATGGAGCGAAACAAATACTTCAGAGGCCTCAGACATTCAGCAAACAAAAGCAGAATTCTTCGGGTTGTGCAGCAAACACAAGGCAAATTTGCTGATTCTCGAGGAAAAGTTGGATTGGATTTCAAAAATTTTTAGCTAAATAATCGGCTTGGATAACGCAAGGTCATCGAAAAACTGCAATTTCGCAGCCCTGGTTGGTCAAGATCTGCGTTTATCCCGAGCTAATGAGACATAAAATCTGCGAAAATAAATTCAAAGACCCCAAAATTCGGAGAAAAAATTGCATTGCCAAATTTGAATGGCTTCTGGAATTGAGTTTTGCCTTCTCGTGTTCTCGCCATCCATTCAGCTGATTGCTTCACGGCTCGATTTAATTTCCACGTGTCTCGTTCGGTCCATTGTTGGACTGCGAAATAAATCAGGAAAAAATCTTTTGTGCTTGATGGTTTCGCGGTGGTTTAATCATAAAATCGCAATTACTGCAGTTAACAGAAGACACGAAGTGCTTGAACTGAGAAGAATTCTCGCCGATTTCCTTTTGAGCATATTTCGCAAACACTCTTCGTTATGCTGTGTTCGTCATTTGTGTGCGCTTCGTGTCCTTCTCGAAGGTTGAATTGTGGAAACGAGAAAATCGAAGAGAGATTCATGAACTGCAGCGTGCTGCGTTGGTCGTAAAATGAGCTCATTGATGAAAGTAAGAACTTGGGCGGGTGAAGGGATTGATGAAGGGGCTTGGTGAATAGTTTAGTTGATGGAATTTATTTCAGGTTTTGATTGAAAGTTGATGTTGAGACACAAAATGTGTTGAATTTGTATCAAAAACATTTTTTCTGGCTAAAAATGTTCATAAACTGCATCTAAAGCTGATTTTCAGACTCAGAAATTGCACTTGAAAAACCATCGCAGTGTAAATTTCATTCTAAAATCACATCCCAACTCAAGATCGCCGGAATGCATTGATCAAACTTCCTTCTGCTGCATCAAATAGCCAGGAACGGGATGCAACAAAATGTGGTTTCCGAGTTTGTTTTTTATTCACCATCCGGCTCGGCGTGATTTGCGATCTTCCCGGTGAATTATTGATTCAATCTTCGCTTCTCTCATCTCGTTCTCTTCCTTTTCAAAACGAGATTTTTTGCTGCCTCGATTGGCAGGTGCAATTTTGATGGTTTTTTGTGGAAATTTGAGCTCGTAATTACGAACAAAGTTTGCCAGAATCTCGCATAATTCAGGCATGTCTCGAGATTTTCATTGGAAAGCAATTAAGTTTCGGGGCTAAGTGAAGCTAATTTGGGCACGCACAGTTTCCATCAAAACAATTCAAAGAAACTGGATGGTCCGTGAGAACGTTGAAAGCATTAAAAGTGAGTTTTGATCATCACGATTTGAAATAACGAGCTTTTAATGTAGCGATGTCATTGTGTCCTTTTGCAAGATGATTCTCTGGAAGCATGTAAAGTTATTGTAGTTCTTTTGAAGCAATCTTGCGCCAGTTGGAGCTGATAAATAGTGTCACTTGATCGAGCACCTGTCAACCAGCTTGCTTGGACCTTGCACTAGGCTCAACACAGCTCTGTCTTGACACCAATCCTTTAATTTAACTGAATTTTGTTTATTTTCGTCTCAAATCATTCTACAACACGTTCTCTCCAGCCTGAAGCCTGCCCAGCGCTTTAGCGGTCACCCTCGAGGGACTCTTCGTAGTCAGAAGCTTCCTTGGCGATTCTTTGGTACTTGGCCATGGCTGGTCGGTAGTAATAGGCTTGGGTGTCGTGACGCTCGGCCATTTTGTTACGGATCTTCTTTTCCAGCCGGCGGAGGTCGACCTTCTGCTGCTCTTCCCAGACGACGTGGCACATTTTCTCGTAATCTTGCTGGGGTGATGGGTAGACGTAACGGGCGAACCATCTCGTGATTGGATGCTAAAAACATAACAATGAGACTCAAGACGCATAAACAACAAATCTAGCATACTCTGTGGTACTCCCAGTGCTTGGGCGTGTAGCCTTCAGGAATCTCTTCGAGCTGGGCAGGTCCGATGTAGACATTCGAGTAGAAGACCAAAGCACCGAGTGGAATCGCTCCGACCATGACGTAGTAATGGAAAAGATCCTTGAACTTGTGCCATTGGAAGCGGGACGGTGTCAACGGGATGGTACGGGGCCCGTGGTCACTCATCTCGCGGACAGCTAAAATTTCACAGAAAATATTTGTTATGATTGTTCCGACATGGAATTGTTATTCAATCAGCGAGAAAAAATATTTTCAATTCGTTTCTCGCCGACGATCGTGAAGAATTCTGTACTACTCGAGCGACAACAGTTCGAGGTGAGGTAGACTTACCATTTTTAGCTACATTCGCTACCACCGGCGACTTCAGAAGGCTTCGAAATTGAGAAAAACTCGCGATTTTTGAAAACACAGGCATTTTGACTGAGCAAGACAGAGCGAATTCTGCCGAGACAAATTTGATTTGAATTATTCTCGACCGTTAAGGTTTCAAGTCTGGGATGACGCAATTGATTTCCAAGTAGACAGACGCTCTGAGCAGACGAAGTCAGAGTTCAGTCGAAGAAGTTATCGCGAATTCAGTGAATTTATTATCAACAACGCACTGCGTTATCGCAATTTCTTGAGTCGTTGGACTTTCAAGGGTGTAGTGGTGAAACAGAAAATCAAGGGAGCTCCCGTGCACAGTGCTGGCGACAAATATTTCTTCACTTCGAAAAAAAGTCAAAGAAAAACATCAGCAAAACTTAATTTACTCGATGACTCACTGGTGAAGTTCTTTTATGCGCCAGATGATTCGTGAGTCGAGGAGAAATAAAAAATAAAAGTGAACTCGAGAGACTTTTTGGTCGTAATCAGATCCACAAACTGCGTTTGAAGGTGAAAACCATTTCACGGACATCGCCAGCAGCAGCAAACACCCAAAAATGGAAACTGTCGATAATAAAGGCCTACCACAGCGATTTCCAGGTGTGTACAGTGGTGATTAGGTTTTTTGAATGCAGGGAACGGCTGGGAGTGTCGGGAAGAGTTTGTTTGATCGCTTTTGTGCAACTTGAGACGCTGAACTACGATGAAGAATAGAAGTCGAGTGTCAAGAGCCAAGAGAAGACGAGCGCTCCCCATACATTTCACTTAAATAGTACCCTTGGCTCCCTATTTTCCCACTAAAGACCGTCATCGAGATGATGAATCAAGGAAAAAGGAAGAAATGGGAACGAAATTGCATGTTGTGGCTCGTAAATTAAGGCAGTTCTGGCGAGTGGAGCGGGAAGCGAGAGTTACGGCAGAAATGTGCAATTTGCACTGATGATTTATTTGCGTTTGTTATCGATGAGATGAGCTAGGGGCAGGACGATGTCTGGGTGTCCGTGACGTTACAATTAAAACCGCTCGCCATTAATTTCTCAAGTTACTGATTGATTTTCCGGAAGAAAACAGACGAAAACTTTAAAATGATTAATCGCGTTCATCTTGAGAAGCGGAATCTCGGAATCAGAGCCGCTTTCGAGTACTGCTGAGGAAAAGTTTTCTTCTTCTTGGTTGCGTGCGCGCGCGAAATTCGTCAGAACGGAAGTTCAAGTCGTCAATTACGCGTGATTCATTCGAAATTCATGAGAAACCGAAAGTCGCTCAGCATCTCGTACATCGAGCTTCAAGTACACAACTCAACGAAGTCCGATTCACTTTCGTTTGCACAAGCAATCAAGTGCCCCGTCGGTACCTTATGAGGTGTGATTCATGTCCACAGCACAATAAGCAATCGCAATTTGGCTTCATAAAGCGGCAAATTGATAGGAAGTTATAAATTTTACGAAAGGAATGCGGTCGCTCGGGTTGTCCGATGCCTCAACTGCAAGCACTCCGCTGATTCACGACTCAACCCCAAAACTACTAAACATTGCAGTTAATTTAGTTTCTTTGTTTCCCTCGCAGTCGTTTTGCATGAGTTCATGCCAAATTCTCTGCAGGCACGCGAAATTGTTCTTCAAGAAGGGTTCGCGACAATTTATTCCTGGGGTTGAAGCAAAAAAGACATTAAAATTGCTGTCAAGAGCTTCCTGTGCGGTTCCTTCAATTGAATTTGTATTTTTAATTAAGTTCAACGAGATGCTCAACTGTTTGATAAGAAACAAATTAAAACAGCTGACAAAACGTATACCAGATACGTTCGAAGGCGAGTCGATTGCGCAAACCGTTTAAACATTCGTCGATAAGTTTGCGCGATCTGGAGGCAGCTAAAGATACCAAAATGAATTACATCATGGTCATGAAATGCAAATTGAAGCTTTGTAGGCTAGTATCGGCGAAAGGGCGTGCGAAAGTCATGTCCAGGTTATGAAAATTTGGAAATTCTTGGAATTATTTCATAGCAAATCTTCAAAAATCTCGACCAAGAAGTAAAAAAAACTCAAGTGACATTACTCTCAACCTTGCCCCATTCACACTACATGGTTTCTTCGAACAAAAAACGCTCTGAGCTGCTATCACTTTCATAGATTTAACGCTAGAAATCGTTCGTGCCATTGAGAAAATTTTAAACGCGGGTCACTAACGTGATTAAAACGGTTTTGAATGGAGCTGAACGGAAAAAGATCAATGAAAGTGGGAGCAGCGCCGGCAGGCATGTCGCAAGAAGGCAATAAAACACGCTGTTCGCTTAACGGTTCTTGTTCGTTTTACAAACGCTGAGTTTTTTTTACACAACTCTTGAAATCGCTGGAAACAAATGAATGAACAGCG
This sequence comes from Belgica antarctica, assembly GCA_000775305.1. NCBI lineage: Eukaryota > Metazoa > Arthropoda > Insecta > Diptera > Chironomidae > Belgica > Belgica antarctica. The sequence continues at coordinate 36,476 of JPYR01000310.1, forward strand.
GAGAAAAATCCACGACAGAAGGAGGCAAACGTGTTTCTATTTTTGGGAATGCAACACTCGAGAATGTCGAAGTTTTTGTAAACAATTCACCTGACTTTTCACTCCGCGGAAGTCAGTTTTCAACTGCTAACGGGATTAGAAATGTTCTTAAATGACTGGAGACATGTCGATAACAGTTTGTTTGGGTGCAGAAAGCTGTGAAGGAGAAAATTTGATTAGGGACAGGTGAACGGTGGTTGTGGGTGATGTTTGACCACATTAATAACCACTTTCTACCTCTTCTGGTGTCTAGTTCTCTTCTGAACACCCCGAACTTCCTTCTCTCACCCCGGAAACGTCGTGACAACATCGCTCAACCTTCCCCCCCAACTCCAGCTAACTTCACAGGAATTCAATTTAACAATCTAGTCTCAGGATTGATGACTTCAATTCTCTGCTGGTTAATCTCGTAAAGTGCATCGTTTAATGCTTTCCTTCACCCTCTAGATTCAAGTCTCGCTTTCCCTCTCGCATAACCTACGCACACTTCACAATTTATTTATTGCGATGTCTGGATTAAGATTTATAGACGTTGCTTCTGATTTCTCGTGAAGGGGTTCCCGAACGCACGTGACTCGCCGGAATCGCTTAGTAAAAGTCTTCAAATTTTTCTTCTGAAAATGTTATGTTTGCACAAGCAGCGACAATGATTTCTGTAAATTTTCTTGTTGATTCTGTTTTGGTGTCAAAGTCGCTCGCTCGTGAAGGCCTTGTCACTTGTAGACGACAACTTATTGTCTTGTCCGATTCGTAATTGCCATTTATTTTTATCTTTTTCTTATCGTGAGAAAACGGAAAGTGAAATTTATTTTCGTTTGCAGGCCCACCACTTCCAATCGAGACAGAAGATCCGCACCCTAGTCTCAGTGATTGGCATGACTACGAGCCAAACCTGGAGTTTGATGACTCGGAACTCACACAAATTCCACCAGAGCTGAACGACAACAGTCAGATTCTATTCGAGGACGACAGTTTCATTTCCGGCGACTTCAACAACCAGGACGAAGAGCCGGAACGGACGTCGAACCTCAAGAACCTCGACGCCGACAACTATGAAGAGCAGCTGAAGCCGCCAGATATCGACGAAGACGCGATTAGAATGGACTTGAGCAAGCGCAAGTTCATCGACTACATTGGCACAGACACACATGGTCAGCCGATCATCGCCATTTACGCTTGCCGCCTCCCCGAGCGCAAAAACCTCAACAACAGCATTTTTATTGATTTCATCATCAAGACGATGGAGCAATACGTTCAAAACGATTATGTCATCGCGTACTTCCATCAAGGTCTCAAAGACATCAGCAAGCCGTCACTCACTTTCCTCTGGACCTCCTACAAAGAACTCGACCGGAACTTCAAGAAAAACCTGAAGCAACTCTACGTTGTGCATCCAACAACCTTCATCAAGATGGTCTGGTTCTTCTTCAAGCCGATGATCAGCGAGAAGTTCAAGAACAAACTTGTTTACATCTCCAGCATCGATGAGTTGAAGGATCTGCTGGGGCAGAAAAACCTGATCGTTCCAGATAATGTCAGAGAGTGAGTTTTAAGGCAATTTAAATTGTCGGAGATTGAAACTTGTTAGAAATGCCTTTGTTTTGAAGAAAATAATCTTAAACTTCAAGAATTTAAACCATAAACTGCAGTCGTTGGTCTAAATTGCAAGTCGTTGATCTCAATTGAAATTCAACTAGACTTCAAACTGCCAGTAAATAAACCTCTGTTTATGAAACAATCACTCTTCTAGTGCCTTAAGTGGCAATTCCAACTAATTTGCACCGATAAAAAAAACATTTTTCAATTTGTAAATGATTTGAGTTCATTTTCGAAGACAATTAACACTTTGTGAAGGCCGCGCACTAGCGACAAATAACTTCAAATACATTCAAAGTCTTGCGACGTCATCCTTCTACGATACTTTGCATAACTTTAACAATTTATTTCTGCTTCCCAGGTTCGATGAAAAACAAAACTCAACTTCGAAGAAGCCATCAATATTGAACAACAACAACTCCCGGTCCAACAGCAAGCAAGCCATCGCTCCAAAATTGTTGCGAACAGCGCAGGTAAGACTTTAAACTTCTTCCAGTGCTTTTGACTCTTACTCAACCAACAATTCTTTCCAGTTCGGAGTCACCCTTCGCTTCATCAACGAAAACAGTCCATGTCTTAATTACATTCCGCCGGTCGTTCGGATGTGTGTTGATCATTTATCACTATCAGACAGTAAGCTAGCCCGAATAACCAGCAAAATCCCTAATAACACGGCTTACTTTTAGTCATCGACACGGAAGGCATTTTCAGGCGCAGTGGAAACATCGCACGAATAAACGAGTTGAAGCGGAAGATCAACGAAGGCAACACGATTGACATGTCGAGCGAAGACACGCACGTCGTTGCCGGCCTTTTAAAAACCTTCCTTCGTGATCTCAACGAACCACTGCTGACTTACGAGCTTTACGACGAAATTATTCAGTTCTTGGGTGAGTTTAGACGGGGAAAGGTTTCGAGTTTGATGTCTTAATTCGATGATTTTGGTTCTAGATTGGCCTAAAGAAGAGCGGTCAAGGAATGTGAAGCTGATTTTGAGAGAAAAACTTCCAGTTGAGAATTATGAGCTGTTTAAATACGTGATTGAGTTCCTGGTTCAGGTTTGCAGGCAATCAAGCACCGTCGAAATCAACTTTTAATCAACGAATTATTGTAGATTATGGACAGAAAGGACTTCAACAAGATGACCTCGTCAAACCTGGCGATAGTCTTCGGGCCCAACCTCGTCTGGGCCAAGAACGACCAAATGTCGCTCGATGAAATCGGTCCAATCAATGCCTTCACAGACTTCGTCCTGCAGAACAACGAAGACATCTACATCTTTGATATCAACAACAAAGGCTTTACGGAAGATTAACAGAGGCTTTTATAAGGTGGCAAAGTGATGTGCATGCGGGATTGAAAGTGTTTTGAGTTTTTTTTTATGTTAGAAAAGTTTTAATTTAGTCAATTAACACAAAGCACACAAAGTGGATGAAAGAGTTGACAACACAAAGATAGAAAAAGTTACCAAAGAATGAATCGAAAGTGCGCGCGAAAGGCAAGTCTGTGAAGTTTTAACTTATTTGTGGGAGTCTTCGTGGAAAAGTCGGTGTGGTGAGCGGTTTTCGGTGCAGATATTGCAGTTCAGAGCTGCTTTCAACGAAACTCATTGTTATTCAACGCTTAAAACAGCTGATAAAACAAATCCACTCACTGAACACGCCTCATCACCACATCCGCCTTGCATTTTATGATGGGGCCGACAACACGACCGTTTTTGAAAAATTTGAACGGTTTCGTATGGTTTAGAGGTCGTGTTGTCCGCCCTAATCCATTTTATGTTCTTATCGTTGAACTTCTTGATGGAAACAGTTTCTGTGTAAATATTTCAAGAATAAATTTCAATGTCCATCACCCGTTAATCACAAGTCAGGTTCGAATTGAGATTTTAAAGCAGAGAAACGTGTAGATTAGACAAATTGAATACTTACGAAATGGAAGGCCTTGCAAAAGTTGAGCGAAATCATTGATCGTCGGACGACTTCATCCTAGGAATCATAATAGACGTACTAAAAGTGTATTTAATCAAGTCATCACCATCGACGTGACAGTTGTCGTGTCGTGCAATTCAAACGTACTCCGATGTTTTAGATTTTAAGCCGATTGAGATCACAATGAACGGAATACTGAGAAAGATGGGCTGCAGTTTGCTTCGTGGGAGGTAATGTCTTTGAAGTTTTAACAACTTTATGCAATTCTTACGTAAAATTGTGAAAATTTCAACATTTCTTAATGAAATTTGTAAAAATTCATAAGATAATTCTCCTCCCACTAAGTGCACTTGAGCTGTAAGTTGTTACTTGTTTATATTTCGAGATGATTTTAAAGATGAGTTCGCGTTAAAGTATTTCTGAAAGCAGGATGAAAAGATTTTAATAAATTAAACTGAAGTAAAGAGAAATGTTTATAAGAAAGCGAAGCAACACAAATCTGTAAATTATGATAAACAAAATGAATAAAATAAAGCAACATGAAATTGAAATTATTATCGCAGTGTATTTTTGTGTTAGTTGATAACCTCGAGTGGGTTTGAAGCTAGTTTTTCTTACCTTTCAGAGTTACTCAAGCAATTAAAATCCTTTTAAATCAAGAATTTTCAAAACTCCATGAGTTCTAGCAAGAGAAAAAGCAAGATCAAAGGCAGGGTTTTGATCTTGCTTTTCCCTCCCACAATGAAACTTTCTTCGTTTTCTTTCAAAGTATTTTTCATCTGCTTTATTGTTTCTGCTTTTGGAAAAGTTTTCTTTTGTTCATTAAAATTTCTCTCTCGGATTTTTTTCTTTTATTTCTTAGGATACAAAAGACGAAGTCGGGTGAAGGGATTGAACTGGATGCTTTCTTACATTCACGAAAAATTATTCAAAGTCGGGGGAGAAAAGTCTCACTAAGTGGCTTCCTTAAATTAAACCGAACAGCTATTGCGAAGTGTTTCAAGCTTCTCCATTCTTATCACTAAGATCTACTGACTCAAAAAAGTTTCTTTCCTGCGTTCACATATTCTTTAGTTAATTGATTCCACTCCAGTTGCGTATAAAAATTGATTACTTCTTCATCTCGACGATCTTTACAAAAGAAATCTGTGAATTTTTCCCGGCTTCGGCCGGTTTGATGGCAAAAAGTTATTTGTTTTTGGTTTTTTTTTACATTAGAAAGGTTTTCTTAACTAATTTACACATTACATTTAAAAATTTCAACTAAAAATATGTTTCCGAAACTGTCCAAACCCGTTTGGGCTTTGGTGGTGATTGAGATTGGGCCGAACCATGTCCGGCCCGGAAAAACATAGGATCGCAGTCAATTTCTTCACTTTTACAAAAAATGAAAAATAAAAAACCAGGAAAATTTCTTTAACACATTAATTAATCAGCGCTCTGCAACATTGTTTACACGTAATTGTAATATTTGGTTGAATGGACTCGCCTTCTGCCAGCTTCCGAGAAATCATCCTTAATTAATTAACTCCTTTAATTGTTATCATTGAAAGAATTAAACTTTGTGGTTGACAATTTCATGAAATTAAGTTTCGTCTTGAATTTTACACGACTTTTAAGGAGTTTCGATGTGAATCGATGAGTAAATCAGGGATAACTTTGTTCTAGGGTTGATGGATAGAGATTTTTTTGGGAGTTTATCAACACAAACATGCTTGGGTAATGAAATTTTTCTTAAGGCCAGATTTTTAAGAAAATTAGGACGTAAACGATATCAAGGACCTGTGTCAACTTTGCTTGGCCAAGTCAAAAATGTGAAAGTTTCATGATATAAATTGTTTTCTTTCGAATCTATCTTCAAATTCAGTCAGAAGATATAGAAAAACTTTTAATTTAATGTTTTGAATCAGTCAATTAAAATGTATAACTCTTCAACAAAGTTGCCTCTGACTTCAACCAACTCCACCATCGAAACTTAATTAACACCTAAATAAGATTTTTACAGTGAAACTTTACGACTTAACTTTAAACCGACGTTCGCTGTTGTCGCTCATTCACAAGTTGGCAAACCAACACTGCCGTCCCAAATTAGCAAAGAACAGATATGAGGCGAAATTAGGAAACTAAGCTAATGAATTGTACTCTTGTCGACGAAAATAACTTGATAACTCGCGAAGCTCCCGTGCAAACGTGCGACACACCGGCTACCGCTGACTCGGAGTTAAGGCCGAAGGACCCGGCACAGAACTTTGAGTCGAAGAGGGAAGCTCGTCTAACGTAAAATGATGGTTTTCAAAATTGGTTTGCTACAAGAAGCTGTCAATTAGTTAACTAGCATCATGTTAACGTCATCAACCAACCTCACGACTGAATTTCATTCCGGATCCACTATGAGCATTATCTGCTGCGTCGGTTCGTTGTTCCTGATGCATTCGTTCTGGTGCGTGATCCAGTCTTTGCGCTGACAGAAAGTGGAGCAGTATGGCGTTCGACGGCACAGCGAACACTCGGCCATGGCGTCTCGATTGCAGTTTGCGCACTGAAAGAAAGAATTTCAATTTATTATCTCCGAATTGATGCAATTCAAGCTAGTCTCACCTTCTTATTCGATATTTCAACTCCGGGCGGAAGCTGAGCGTTGATATTGTTTGGATCCTCCATCTGACTAGCTGCGATGAGAGCGGTATCGCGTTCACGCTGAAGCCGCTCGACGTGTTTCGTGTAAATTTCCTTGCAATCGTCCATGCAGTTTTTCAGATCGCTGTTGAGCTGCGTGAGTTGCTTTTGAATGTTTCGCATTCGCTCGAATGGCACGTTAAATTCTGCTAATACTGAAAACACGGTTCACAGTCAGAGGATTTCGTGAGATCACAGTTTGCACAACTTACAACTTTGGTCCACAACATATTCGGTTGGATTTTCCTGAATTGCCTCAGTCACCGTTTGCCACGGCGCGACTGTCTCTTCTTTCACGGCGGGCGTTATGGTCGGAGTGAATTGAATGCTCTCAGTCTCGACGTCGTCAGAGCTCTCAGCACCGCTCGGCTTTACATTCACAATGTTGAGGCTGAAGCGCTTTTTCTTGATTCCATTGTTTGCGTTTATCGTGACGGTGTTGTTGTTGTTTTGACTGATATTGTTCTGTATCGGCGTGGTCTGAATGTGAAGGTGCTGCGCCGTTGTCTGGATGGTGCCTGTGTGCCTGAACGGCTCAGGCGTGCTGCAGTTGTTCGAACTGATGGGCGGCGTTGTGATGGTAACGGTTGTTGTCCCGTTTCCGTTCGACGTCATCGATTCATTGCCGTCTCCTTGTGCTTTTCGTCGTCGCTTGTAAGGCGTAAAAAGTCGAACGGGACCGGATGCGGCTGAAGAAGAAGGACGGAAAGCATTACTCAGGTGCGCGTTACACAACATTTACATCGCGATAATAAAATTTAACGAAAAAACCAGTCCAAAAACAGAAGAAACCTATTTTTATCGTGCACCGCGATGCCGCTCACTCTCGAAACATGTTTCTAATGATCGGCGGTCTAAAAATAACGCAAGAAGATGTAACTTACTTGCATCATCATCACAGCACGCCGAACATGTACAGCTGGTAGCGTGAGGGGTCAATACACCTTCGTCGATAAGGGCCTGCAGCGATCGACCACCGTACCGGATGGATCGTTTCCAGTCCTTGCTTGATCCACGGCCGCACAGGTTTTCGAACTCGCTAGGCGTATACCAGCCGTCTTTGTGCTTTATACATCGGCCACGGCCGCCCGATCCCAGTCGGGTCTTGTGAAGCTCTGCAGTCGTCGTTTTACACCGGATCGGTAGGATGTCCAGTGTCATTGGCTGCTCGGCCCAGTTCGCACTTGAGCTGGACGATGTGTGGTGACTATTGTTGCTACTGTTCTGGTGATTCTGGCTGTTGACTTGCTGTTCGACTTGCTGAAGCTGCTGGTGGACGTCGGCCGCGATTTGCTCTGCCGTGGGCTGTTGCTGTTGGATGACGATTGTTTTGAGTCCTTCGCCGGAGCTGCCATCGCCAGTGATGACATTGCTAGAGATGAAACCATTGTTGTCGAGGCAGAGCATCGTCGGTTTTATCATGTGTTGCATTTGTTCGCCCGACAGCATTGAGCCAACTGGCAAGGTGACGGGAACGCTGACTAATTTCCTAAAAAGACAAGTTCGGATGAGGCAATTGTCGCTTCTGGTGGCCCTTTCCGGTGCTTACCATTGATTCGTCCCGTTGTCCGTGCTGGTGACGATACGTGCAGTCAATGTTGGGTTCTGAAATGAGCCAGACAGTTAAAACCTGACGATCGGCTGCGTCGAGAGTAACACAATGTGTAGACAAGGGGAAATAAACAAAATAAAAAACGAAAAATTCTCGAATGAGACGAAGAAAAAATTACGACGATCCAGTGGCGCTGAAAATTGCGCTTTGCTCTCGTATCTCCGTGTCTACCGTTGCGCAAACTACAAGGCTCTGACGTCGAGTCGACGATGCTTCGACTTCTGCCGCCAAATTGCGAACTACACTTACGGATACTTCCGAGTTTTCGCTTTTCATTATTTTATTTTCTTCTGAGTTCTCTGACAAGTCTGAATTTTCCATAGTCGATGGACGCCTGCGAGAAGAACCACGCCACGGGGGAGTGACTAGCTGCACACTGTGTGCCAGTGCCTGATTTCTACGCGATTTGAGGCGATTTTGCTGTTTCGCTCGCTCGAGAATTAATTTTTCTGTGTGAATTTGTGTTTATTCGAACGATTTTTGTTCGGACACGACGAACGGGGTGAAATGTAATTAGGTCTACCCACTTCAGAATATGAAAAATTCACGATATTTTTTTATAGATTTAAGGAGACTAAAATGGTTATGGAAATACTTTAAAATTCTAAAGAGTTTGAATTGATACAAGAAAATTGTGTTTGAAATGGCGAAATTCTTATTAGGACGCACCCTGCGTTGATTTGAACTTGCTCGTACGCAAAAGACGTTAAACTTGTGCAACATAAAAGGTTCAATTTAAAGTTTTAACTTGAAACCTTGATCGTTCATAAATAGGGAAAAATATTTAACCAACATTGTGCAATCTTACTCTAAGTGACATTTTCAATAACGTTCTAATCGGTCAAAATCACACTTAAAACCGCGAAATTCCTATCAAAACTACACAAATATAACTTTAAACAAGAATTTTTATTAAACATTCGAATATTAATGACAAAAAAATTATTTGAGTTGGTTACGTGTTTGAAAAGTATTGAAATTTGCGTTTAAAAAAATAAATTTGACCATATTCATTGCTAAAACGTTGTACACATAAATGGGTTTACATGAGGATGACGTAGATGGCCACGATTATCATGACGATGAAGATTGTGTAAAGCGCGGTGCGGAAGTTGAACTGCCTGTCCAGCGAGTCGAAGACTTTGCCAGTTTCCTTCAAGAACCCTCCTTGGCGGGCGACTTTCTGTGCTGTGATTGGGTTCGACTGATAGTTGTAGCTCGACTCATAAGTTTTGTAGCTTGTGGTGGCCGGTGCAACGTCAATGTCTTTCATGCTGCTGTAGCGATTCATCCCGACGTCGATCGGTTCCGCCTTCAAGACGCTCAAGCGCTTGGCAAAGTTGGACAAGTATGGAGTATTTGTTTCATTGATCTCAAGTGGCTCGACTTCGTAATCGTCTTCCTTTGGATCGACTTGGTAGTTCCCGCCAAGGTTATACGACGTAGTGAACGATGTTTTGCCGAACTTGGTTGGTGTTGATCGATCCCGAACGGTGCTGGTCAAGCCAGATGTTGTGAAAGTCTTGCGACGAGTTGTGGTCGCGATGACTGGCAGCGGTTGACTGCGTGGGATCAGCGGTTCATCATCGGATGAAGCTTCCCCGGTGCTCTCTTGTATCTTCTTAGTGGTTGCAGTGTGTGATGTGCGTACGACGGTGCTCCTAGCCAGAGTTGGAGTCTTAGAGCGCCGGGTTAATGGGACTTCGATGATGTCGTCGTCGGTGTCTTCCAGAATTGCGGTGGTTGAGGTTACCGAAGGCTTCTCCTTTGCCGGGGTGTTGCGAGACAATCTTCGAGTTGCGACTTGAACAGGTTCCTTCTCAGTAACAGCAATTGTAGCGCGACGCGACACTTTCTCGCCTTTGCCTCCTCGAACTTCCGATTTCGGGTCTTCGTCGCTGCTGAATTTCGATACAGCGACAGTCTCTCGACGAGTTTTCGTCTTTTGCCCTTCCACTACAAGTTTCAGCTTCTTCACCAGCACCTTTCTTGTTGTGTCGGTGACGGGCATGTTTGGAAGCCCATATTGAAGCAATTTGACGCGTATCTGGTCATTTGTCATCGTATCGAAGTTTTCCATAGTTTCCTGTTGTTTATTTTCCGTTAATCAAGTAAAAAGCGTCTAAAATGCACCACTTCGAGCGAAAGCACACACTGTAATGAGAAGAATTGTTGCCCGGTTAGAACCACAACAACTGTAACTTTTTCACAAGCTTGCGAAATTACCAACAAAAGACGGCGTGGATGTAAATTAAACAATCTGAGGGCGGTTTAATGACTGACGAGACGAAATCGAATCCGAGAAGACAAAGTTGCGCAATCTGAGCAGACACATTCAAGTCGTTGCCGAGTTCACCGCAAAACAAAATTTCTCAATTTCTCTTCGTTTGAGCTTAATTAAATAGTTACAAGGATGGATGCACATTTAGGATGCGATTTCCTCAGCGAGCCAGTGTCGACCGGTGTAAGTAGCCCCGAATTCCTTCCCGAGCCTGCGAAAAAGTACTTCGCAGGTTAACGCAAATTTTCTGCTTCGTAATGGTAAACATTTCTGTCTGTTTTCTCGTTGTAGACTACGATCATGGCCGTGGAGTTCGACGGTGGAGTCATCATCGGCGCTGACTCACGTACTAGCACAGGATCCTACGTTGCCAACAGAGTCACCGACAAATTGACTCGCATCACCGATAAAATTTACTGCTGTCGCTCCGGGTCGGCTGCCGACACTCAGGCCATCGCCGACATCGTCTCGTATTCCACTTACTATTCAGAGAACCAGAACGGTCGTGATGCCTTAGTCTCAGAAGTCGCCGCCGAGTTCCGTCGGTTCTGCTACAACTACAAAGACACAATCACTGCTGGAATCATCGTCGCTGGATATGACGACGTCAAAGGCGGACAAGTCTACTCAGTTCCGCTCGGTAAGATTCTTTAAATGATTCCGAGCTCACCAGATCACTCATAAATTTCTATTCAAGGTGGCATGTTGATCCGTCAGACTGTGACCATCGGAGGTTCCGGAAGTTCCTTCATCTACGGCTTCGTCCGCGAGAACTTCAAGGAAGGCATGGAGAAGGAAGCCTGCGTTGAGTTCACCAAGAAAGCTGTGTTCCACGCAATGTTCCACGACGGTAGCTCCGGTGGCGTTTGCCGCATCGGAATCATCACCAAGGACGGAATCGAACGCCGCGTATTCTTCGCACCATCTCTCGACCAGCATTCATTGCAGACACCGAACGGCGCAACGTCGTCAGGCATCGTAGCACGCTAAGCAGCAGTTTGAAATCATTTTTATACATTTTTGTCTGAAAAGAAACACTTGGTGAATAAAACAGTAAAGGATTCAAATTAAATTAGAACTTTGGATTGGTTTGAGGCTGTGAATGAGGTCGAGAATGCAGTTCTGGACCAGTTTCGAGATCTCAGAAGCTTTCGAGAAGCCAGACATAGGAAGCCTCTAACTAAGAAGTAACCAGGTCGTTCAGAATTCATCTTTGATATTATTAATTTGTACAATTCCCCAACCCTGGCCTCACACAACGCTTCCAGTGTCACACAGCTGCAAATCGCGTATTGTTGTTCGCAGTAGATTGAAAATTTGTCATTAGTTTTTTCGCAATCGACAGAACCACTTGTCGGTGCGATTTGATCGATAACTTGAGTATCAACGAATTTACAAAAGATCTGGCAGCGAAGTCAACATGGAATACGATGCTTTGAAGGAGATTTTGAAAGTGATGGACGGAAAAAGTGAAAGTGAAACTGCAAACAGTCAAGTCATTGGTGATGAAATTGGTTGGGATCTGATCCCGGAGAATGTTCTAGTCAACGTCTTCAAGCACCTGCCAGCCAAGGACATCATCGCGTGCTCAGAAGTATCCAAAAGATGGAATTTCATAGCTTTGGACGAGATGCTTTGGAAAACAAAGTTCCAGAATGACTTCAAGATCGACAAACAAATTCCAAGGAAGCCAGGTGAGATCATCTGTTGAGAATGAATCGACACTCGATACTTCGTTACATAAGAAATCGAAGCGAAAAAGCGCGAGAAGATGATAAACAAAAGAATCAGCCTAGACGTTGCACAACACGGCTGGTTGCGTCGCTTGGTCGTTACAATCAAGTCAGCTGTGTTACAATCAGCTGTGATATCTGTTTGTTTGTAAACTTCTCGGCAATCAGTCGTTGACGTTTCTCATTTCAGGCTCGACGTCGTGGTTTGACGAGTACAAGAGATTATGCGACGAGGTGCCAGTTTGTCTTACGGAAGTTTTGACCAAGCATTCGCATCAAGTCCTTCACGTGTCGTTTTCAAACAACGGAAAAATGTTCGCGACTTGCTCGAAGGACGGAATGATCGTCGTCTGGTAAGCATTGGAGTCACTGGTGATGAATCAGATGACGATAAAGATCATCCAGATGACTACAAATTTTAATTTCAGGCGATCAAGCTTCCCGTCCACTGTGAAATATGAATACGACATGAAGGAGATGTCTTGGAAGTACACACAATTCAGCCAATTTAATCAAAGCGACACGCTTCTTCTCGTCTCCGGAGTTCATCTCGGGTCTCCGCACAGCACTTCAGGTGAAATCGCCGTCTTTAGTATCACCAACGGCTTTTATCTCCGGTGTCGAGTCGCGAACAAACCTTACGACATCTTCGGCTGTTGGTTCAGTGATCAGCATTTGCTGTCTGGTGACTTGAGGTGGTTGGCATCGCTCGTCTCGAAAAGCACGATTGTGTTAAATAAGGCGAACCAGGAAATTGCGTCTGAATACACGCCAGTCGTGAAAGATTTATTTAGCTTTTACAACCGAAACGCTTCGTCGATAAGAAACTTGATGTGAGCTTGGTGGAATTTTCTTAATAATTTATTTAAATTTCTCTATTTTAGGATTGCACAATGTCCGTGGCTTCAAGACGACCTTGACCCGGCGGCAGATCCAAGCAGTCGGCCTCAAAGTTCTTCCCAGCAAGCTCCTCCACATCAGAACGTCCACCAAAGCGGCAATCCAGTGTCGAAAGTGGCCGGCAATCTTGAACAACAGACACGCGGGTCTTCTGTGGCTAGTCAAGCAGCTGAAAGCGATGACCTTGGCTACGACCGGCCGATTAATTACTCGGACGACTTCCGAAGAGAGTATGAAGAGCCGATCAGTGAGACTTCTTCAGAGCTCGATGACTTTAATGACGTTGAAATTACTGAAGAAGACATTTACGAAGATCTCGACGACGCTTGTCCAAAATATTTGATATTCTCAACCGGCTCGAGAACGTACACGCCCCACCAAATTGGCATTAAAAGAGTTGGGAAGGTGAATTTTCCTCGAAAGCTCGAACCCGGTCCCACAATTCAAGAACGACTGGCCTTGCGTCAGCGGAGAAGAGAACTCGAGGCAATAATCAGTTCCCTAAGTCCAGAAGAAGCCCGCTTACAGTTTCATCATTTTCAGAACGGTCCCGATGCAGTCGCCGATCCAGACTGGTTGAACTTTGACTCAGTCGCTGATCGCTTCGATGGAATCGACGCTTTAATCGACTTGGAGGGTCACATCATAGGTCTAGGCTTAAGTCCAGACAACCGATTTCTTTACGTCAACTCGCGACCGTGGCCGGCGAACTGTGTGATCGCAAATCCACTCGATCCGCCGCCAATCTCGCAAGAAATCGACATCCATGTGATTGATCTCCAGACGCTGAAGAAGGTTGGCACGATGCTGCGTGCGCACAAAGCCTACACGCCCAACACAGAATGCTTTTTCATCTTCCTGAACGTGTCTGAGAATTTCGTGGCGTCTGGATCTGAAGATCGCCATGCTTACAGCTGGGAAAGTGAGTTGAGACAGCCTTGAAATGATAATTGTGCTAATTTTGAAACTTTTAGGATATTACGGTATCTGTCTCGCGAGTTACCCACACGCAGACGTTGTCAACTCAGTCGCCTTCAACAAAGACGACCAAATGCTGATCACAACCTCCGACGATTACGAAATCAAGATCTGGCGAAGTCAAGCGTCTATACGCGAACAAGGCATCGCAGCTATCTCACGTGCCAATGAAATCAAAAACAAGCCGAAGAAAAAGTGAAAATTTGTTGTGGCAGTTTTTGGAAAGCCTGTATGAATTGCCACAACATCCAATGCCACAGAATACATCACCACATTCTTGTGCTTGATGTTATAGATCACCACAATTCAAATATCGAAAATAAACGTTAAAAAATTTGCGGTTCAGAAGTTTTGTTTACGTTTCGATAGGAAATTAATTTGCGAGAAAAAATTCCTCTGCTAGCGTATAGAAAGTTACTTATATTAACGGTTTTTTTTGATATTTGAAAGTGGTGATGTATAACATGATACTTTATTCTGTGGTGATGTATTCTGTGGCATTGAATGTTGTGGTAAGTCATACAGGCTTTCCAGTTTTTGTTGTTGGAAAATTTATTTGAAGTCAACAAATATTTTTGGATTTAATTTTTGATAAATTCTGGCTGTTTTTAGTCGTCACCTTGAGATCTTAAGCTAGCTTGCAGTGCGCTACGACAAAGCTAATAGCTGTTGAACAGATGAACTCTAACTTCCTGTTGATCACACTTTTTGCACCAATTGTGATGTCAAACGTTTGTTTCCGAGTTTCATGAACGGCGGCTACGACATTCCTGCGAACTTATTTTCGACGCCGTTGTCACAAACCCTGTAAGATCATTTATTTATCGGGCATTTTCGCAGGTCCTTGTTGATCACGTTGTTCAGATGTG
>JPYR01000310.1:51902-66511 GCA_000775305.1 Belgica antarctica
CCAAATGATGTTCCAGCATCTCCCTCATGGTTTATTCCAAGACAAAATTAAAATATCCCTAATTTATATGCTGGTAAGAGATGGTGTTGTTGTTGTTTATTTTGGGCGCATGAATTTCCATATTTTTTTTTATAAAATTTAACGGTTTCTCCGATTTTTAATCTTGGTGGTTTTGTTCATGGTGGTTATGTTCTTGGTGGTTATGTTCTTGGTGGTTATGTTCATGGTGGTTTAATACTATTCCCCAATAAAGTTATCCTAAAATAATTAATATTGCTAAATTAGTTCTTTGGAAATGTTTCAATCAACTAAATCACTATGAATAGTTTTCCGGGTAACGATTATCATTAGAATACTTTTTTTTTCATTGCAGTATCTTCACAAAGCCAGGATTACCCCCAAATTATATTTTTTCATTTTGCACTAGATGTTTTTCAATGAATCGAACTAACATTTCTCAGGTTGTAAGACTTTTGATCAAGGAAAGTCTTTAATAAGTAATTTCTGAAGTAAATCAACTGGCTTCCAGAGATGACACGATTATGCAAAACAATTGAACAAAGGAACTCAGACTTTTTAGCAATGACACTCTTAATAGTAACTGTAATGTCGAAAGTCTGACCGAGTGAAACGAACGGTGGCAAAACCATTCACAGCAGAGCCGGGAAAATCGATCCAGCAGAATTTAAACTTAAAATAGGAACTTTTGGAGAGAAAATGTGAAGCTTTTTTTTAGCTTTAGAACTTTATGCACGCATGGCTACAAAACAACGTTTTGTTAATACTTTTGTGATGAAATTTACTGTATCAACAGCTTTTAATAATATTTAAAAGTTTTTCGTTCAGAAAACAAGCAAATCAAGAGTGACTGAACAAATCAGCTCTGATTTTCTGTTGATGACGCTGGTATACAAGATAATGAAGTTGATTTCTTGACCAGAAATTACAAAAGAAGGCAATCCCATGACTTCTTTTACTTCTTTTCGACGTGCTTCAGTTGCGACGTATGATCCTTTTCTAATGGGACATTTCAGTAAACCTGGGTTGACGAGGGACAAAACATGATGTATGAAGACGCTCGTGATAAAGTTTTGACTTTTAACTTTTGTGAAACCACAGTAGTTCAAAGTCCTGTGTAGAAGTTCAAATTTATGGTTCACATAAACTGAGACATCAAGCTGGAAGAATAATTTCGAAACTAGGCCAGAAAAATAATATTTTGCCAACCTTTGGTGAACTAAGATCTTCGTAGATATCCACATACAGTGAACCAATGTGTGTTGCATTCCCTGTTTTTGTGACAAACTTTAGGAACTTTTCGTTTGATTTTATAGTGTAGTTGCTGGTTTTCAACTGGCGATCTTTTCCATTCACGTTTTGTGAATAAAATACAATAGAAATCAGGAAAATTCTTGAAAACCACATTGTTCAGCAGCGTTAGCCTTTCAACTGCTTAATGATACATTTGAATTGACATTTTATAGCTGAAAATAAAGCGATAGTTAGTTTTAGACGACCCCATTAGAAATAATTGACAATGTTTGGCTTTTAAAGCAAGGTTTATGTTCATCTGTCAAGCAGTTGTTCAACGGTATGCAGCAAGTTTAAAATAGTAGCCACAAAACTTAAGCAAAGACATCTGAAATTTCAAGAAACAATCAAGTCAAGTGTGATCAAACAAATCAACTCCGATTTCTTGTTGATAACGCTTTTGAAAACAATGACGAAGTTGATTTCCTGTCCCGGCTGAACAAAAGATGGCAGCGTCATGATTTCTTCTACGGATATAACTCGAGCAGGGGCGGCCACGTAAGATCCTTTCTTTATTGGACATTTCAACAGTTCAGGGTTGACAATTGCCAAGATGTGGTTTGCTAAGACGCTCGTGATGAAGTTTTGGTTTCTGGCTTTAGCAAAACTGCAAAAGTTCAAAGTCCGTCGCAAAAGTTCAAACTTGTGGTTCACATAAACTGTGACATCAAGCTATAGAGTGGAAATTTAAATTAATTTCTGAAAATGACAAAGAACATTTGATAACAAACCGTAGGTCCACCAAAGTCTTCATAGACATCCAACCAAAGTGGTCCATAGTGAGTGGCATTTCCTGATTTTGTGATAAATCTGAGGTATTTTTCGTTCGACTTGATGGTGTAGTTTTTTGTTGACAGATGACGATCCTAGAAATAAACAAAAGTGTCAAAATAACATGAATTTTGGTACAATTTTGTAGTTGAATAAAATCTTTAGATCAAATTTGGCAAATTGACTTTACTTCGCAGTTACAATTCTCAATGAAAATTGAGAAAAATGTTGCAAGAAAAACTATAAGCCACATCATGCTGAAGTGTCTGCAAGCGTTTGAATAAAATTCGCACATAAACAAATTTAAAAATAATAAACGGAAAGACGGATTCTTATCATTTTTAGTATTTTCCATTTTTTTATTTCAGGTGAATTACCAAAACATTCAATGCCACAGAATACATCACCACATTATTGTGCTTGATGTTATACATCACCACATTTCAAACATCGAAAAAAAACGTTAAAAAATTGGCGGTTCGGAAGTTTTGTTTACTTTTCGCTAGGAAATTATAGAAAGTTACTTTTATTAACGGTTTTTTCGATATTTGAAAGTGGTGATGTATAACACGATACTTTATTCTGTGGTGATGAAAGTTTGATTTTTTACAACAGTCAGACAGTTAATCTCACCACTTTGAACAAAGAACTTTTCTGCTTAACTCAGTCAACTCAAACTACGACCAAATCGACTGAACAAACAAGTTCAGATTTTTGGTTGACAATGATTTTAAAAATGATTTTAAAGTTGATTTCTTGACCGGAAGTGACGAAGAGTGGCAAAGCCATTTCATTACTCAATTTCTTCACAGTTTCCTGTGCAGCGACGTAAGATCCTTTTTTAATTGGACACTTCAAGAGATCAGCGCGGATGTTAGCTAAACAAGGCTGAGAAACACACTTGTGATAAAACGTTGTAACTTCGCTTATCGATTATGATGTAGATTTGCGCCTAATAAGTACTTTATTACTAATGACACATCAGACGTTAACATTGAAAATTATCGACACGTGAAGACCTGCTTCGAAAATTCATTCACGTTATACAAGATCCATGATAACTATCGACATCGCCGTAAATTGATGTTTATAAGTTTTCCTTTAGTTGAATCAAACAAAGTCGAAAATTCGGCGCTTTTCGCTATGAACAGCGTCTTGAACTCACACTTCTCGGCCACAAATGGCAAAATTGATTTCGTTTCTTGTGGTACAAGAGATGGACTGAGTGAAAATATTTTTAATATTTCCAAAGATAAAAAGGATAGTCGGCACTTTGGTCGATGCATTGGGTTGGTCCGGCAATAAATTTCTAATAAACGCTCTAGGGATAAGAACAAGGTGAATTGTTATTTACTTGGTGGTTAAGAGTATGAATTATAACATAAAATACAAGTCACCGCGTGTAAAGCCCCAGAGAGATGATGCAATAGGCTTTGGTAATGCACAAATTCGCTGTTACTTTTGTGCCGGACCGACCCTATGTTTGTTGTGAAAACAATTTTCAGGAACAAACAGTTGATGTTGAACTAAGTCAAGCAGAACATTTTGACGAGCCTAATTTGACAAACAAACAAAGTATTCTAAAGTACATCATAAATTACTTATTTATTCTTTGAACAAAAATTCTACAGGTCAAACATAGTTTTAAGTAATTAAGTAACGTGACTTATTTTTCTTAATTTATTGCTGTACATGTGGAAATAAAACAATCAGACTAATTTCCTGTTCTTTCTGAAACTGGTTTTAATCTAATATTTAACGGTTCTCTGATATTTAAATGATTTGCAGCAACGCAAGTGGCATTTCCGAGAAGCGAAACGGCTCTGGCGGTCGATGCTCGAACTTCGATTCCATCATCGCGGCCAATATACCCGAGAAGACAAGCATTGAGCATTTACCTTCATTCGAGAATCAAAGTCCCATCAAATAAGTGACTCTCGAGTTTTATCCTTTTTAAAAATCATATTTCGCGGAAACGTCCAAAAAGTGACCTCAAACAGGAACATAAATAGCTAGTGATCCAATAAGAACTCATTTCGAGTAGTAAAACATCAAATTCTGTGTAAAAATCTCCAAAAAACAATTTGTTTTGATTTCTTGCGATTCAAGAAAATTGTTGTTCGAATCACATCCAAATTGCTTCATTTCCGTGTGCAATTCGTGCGACTAGATCAAATTTATAGTGTTGTGTCATCGGTTGATGCAGTGTTTGTGAAGATCTAAAGTCCAAAAGATTCTCGAAAATCTGGGTTGATGAAAAAAAATCGAAAAAATTAATTAATTTACAAAATCGAGTGCATTGAGCGTGGTTTACGCACCGTTTAGTGAAACCGAAGCCGCTTCTCATTTGGATTAATACTCGCTGGCGCTGAAACAGATTCATTAAACAGCGAGCGCAACAACAAGCACCAACACCACCGAAGCTGGATTAAGGACGTGGAGCGACGAACAAGCGTAAGTTACAAACAAGAGGGTTATCATTATTCAATCGAGTGCGATTCAATGCGCCTTGGGCTGTTAGAACGCCCGTTTTAATGAGACGTTTCGGAAAAAATGACTTCGCTCGAAAATGAAGTCTCTTCGGCCTTGTTAATTGATTAAGCAATTGTGCAAAAAACATTGTGAATGGCGCAAAAAGTCCTTTCCACTCACACACCCAAACGCAGCCTCACATGGAAAAAGATGAAAAACATGGAAAAGTCGCTGTGCTTGGGAAGAAAACGAGGAGTTTCTCCTTTCGTTCTCTCCACTTTTGGCACACCCAAAAAAAAATTAATCGAAATTTCAATGCAAGGGAAGAGATTCGAGGCAGCTCTCGCGCGGTGAAGTGAAAATTTCGCAAATTAAATCATGGCTATGGACAGCTTCGAGAAGAAATCACTTTGCAAACGATTCTACATTGTGTTGAGCGCGGCTGGAGTCGTTTAATCATTTCGCCCGAAAAAAACAAGCGCAGAGAAATGAAAAGAAATAAAAATTCAGGTCATTTTAGTGCTGTTTTGTTATTGTTGTCAGTGCTGTTCGCTTGGATTTTCACTCGACGCGAGTGTGAGTCGCTCACTCTCAGGCTGATAAGTAGAAAGGCGAAGAAAGTATTCTCCTCTATCGCAGTTAGCGACGACAACACTGTGTTGATCTCCGCGAGACTTTGTGACCCTGAAATGCCGTTAGACGAGAGCAGTCATCACGAGACGAACGCGTGAATGATGAGAAAATAAAACTGTATACTGCCAAAGAGCTCTACAATAACTCACCGACTCTTAAGTTGCGCTTATCAGCTGTGACATGATGTTTCAATGACCTAAGGCTCTTTCGGAATGCTCGCTTGATAACAGCTTGCAGTGACGGATGATGATGAAGATGCTATATTTAAAACTCCACATGACTCACAAACGGGTTTCAAGCGAATCTTGTAGCCATCAACATTTATTTTTCCACACAAAATGTGAAAAGAGATGAGCGAAGAGAAATTTCACAATTTGCAATTTAGCTTTGCGAGAAATTTATGTGGCAGCAACTCCACTCCCCGAACGAATGCACAAGAAGAGATCGTAAAACTCCAAACGAAGAATGCGCGCCTGTAGTTGCAAGTTTTATGGTCGAGTGAAGTTGGCATTTGTCCTCTTGCGTCCCCCGAAAAGCAGCAGAGAAGAAGATTTTCTGGATGTTTTCCAATTTCCGACTTTTTCCTTGCCGTGAATCACCGTCATCTGTTTAGCTGACTTCACTTTGTAGACTTTAGTGTGCACTTTGCAAGGTCTCGACAGTGTGGGATTGCTCGAACTGGTTTACAGACTCTGCCGCGCTCTTGTGTTATTTTAAATCTGTTGATGTCACTCTTTCTTAGCGTTTTCTCAGTTTATCGCCCCTGAAGACCGTCTCCGAATGTCTCAAA
The DNA here is from genome assembly GCA_000775305.1 of Belgica antarctica. Lineage (NCBI taxonomy): Eukaryota > Metazoa > Arthropoda > Insecta > Diptera > Chironomidae > Belgica > Belgica antarctica. The sequence goes on from JPYR01000310.1 coordinate 57,880, forward strand.
GAAGTGGGGAATAAAAATTGAAATGCGTATAATTTATTGAACTTTCCGCAAGCTCATTTTTCACGTCGCGATCGAGCGGGAAAAACTTCTGTGATTGATGATTGAATGCGCCGTAAAAAAGATTAAAAGTTTCGGGTCTGCTGTGATGAATAAATGTTGAGGGAGTACAGCGAATCGAAGCCCATCATCAACGTTCCATTATTCTTCGATTTATTAACGATTCAGTCTTCACCCGAAAAAGGGGTCATCAAAGTTCATTGTTGGAGATTTATTGAAGCACAACAACTTTTGACCGCGATTTTTCCTCGGTGCGTGATGGTGCAGTTTATAGCTCACTTACACACAACATAACGCTTGAGAAATCTTTCGTCTGTTGCATAAGCTCGATTTGTTCATTTGTTTTCGTCGAGTTTTAACTCTGAACGTTGTTGAGTGCCTATTTGTTGGTTCGACTCGCTGTGCGAAATTCCGATTTTGAAACACAGTTGCCAAGATGATGATGCAATTCGCTCGTACTTACTTCATGCTCGCATGGAGTCTTTGTTGGCAAACCGAGGTCGAGCTTGAAACTTGTTGTGTGCCGAGTGTCGATGCATTCTAGCTATTAATTAACTTGACTTGAGGAGAAACTACAGCGAACATAAACAACAATCATAATCTCATCCGACCCACATTCCACATTCCTCGCCGCTTAGATGAAGCTGTAAAGACTGAACAATCGGAATAAGATCCCGCTATCGGTCGCTCTTGATAAGCAGAGTGAAGGAGAAGCGGCAAATTGGATGCTAAAGTCAAGAAAAACTCTTCAAAAAGCTCTAACGATTGATATTAGCAAAGTTCGACAACAGTTGTGAGAGTTCAGCTTGCTTGAGCAAACAACTAAGAGATTGTCATGGAAACAGTCGTCCACGACAGAAATGTCTATAAAATCAAATTTGGAACTGAAACTAAGCACCGAAGATTAATTTTCAAAGATCTGAGAAGCAAACGCTAAGCAACCCTGCCAATTACACAATGAAATAAATATTTTACAAGAAGAGAAACTCGATCCACTGCTGAACTTCCGTTTATCTCTGCCGAGCAATCATTTCTTAATTGCTCAAAGTCAATAAGAAGTGGCAATTGGCGTCCAATTAACTCATTACACCGCGAAGGACGTCGACTCGAGTCAAGTTTGCATCACGTTCTTTTCGCAGCTGGTTCTCTCGCTAAAGGAAGCGATTAAATGCCGAATGTCTCGAAGAATATCAGAGCATTCAAGGATGATTGAACCGGAGAGCTCGCCATTTGTATCCAATTTACGTTTCGCGTTGTGCTTTGTTTGCCATTGTTTCAGCTGGAAACATTTCTGTTCAGAACACTATTCTGCATTCAAACCTCGATTCAGAATCAAAAGTCAAAAAGCGAAAAAACCGGTTGAGAACTTTTTTTCGCTCATTGATGTTGCGCAAATTGCATTTCGGACACGGCGAGCAGGAAAACTTTTTTATTCAATTTTCTAGCGCGACTTGGTGTCTCGCAGCATGGAATGCGAGCAGGGGGAACACTAATAGACAATTCTTTCATGCTTTCATGTGCTCGACGCCTCACGAGTCGTGATTTATTGACTATTTCGTGATCTCCCGATGACGTCGTGCGCGTTTACTTAAAATTTTTCCACTGCGAATTCCACCAAGTGCCACAAGCAAGCGACAAAAGCGATTAATCGTCTAAAAATAACTTTTGTAAATTTAATTAATTGGAATTTATGGGATTTAGAAAAGTTTTTAGTATCGGGCGCTTATGACACCCGCGAGACTGAACTTTATGCTGACTTAATTGATTGTATTGCGCTGGCGATGATGCGCAACAGGCGGACTATTGAGACACAATCATTGCGTCCCTTTGAATTCTTGAAATATCGCGCAATGTCAAAGAGGTCTGCGCTAAATTTAGCCGCCGAAAAATGCGTGAAAAGCTGGCAACGTCGCGTGACACCAGAGAACAGAAAACCTTTCGCAAGTTTTCTGTTGGATCAACGCACATTTCGCATTCATCATGTGTCAGCCATTCCAGGGTTCATTGCTTTCTTTCTCCAACTTTTCCAACATGGTGCGTAGTGTGTCGAAAGTAGCAATTAAAATTCACGTCATAAACTCATAAAGAATTGTCGACTGCAGGCTGTGCAATTGGCATGAACATGGAAACTTTACCTCTGTTAATAAAAAAAAATTGAAAATCCAGGTCACTGGAAGCAGAAGAAAGCAAATCTAGCATGAACTCGAGTCAATCGTTGGTGAATGAACTTCCTTGTTGTTAATTATGCATGTTCTGGCAGGGGAATCGACGAAGTGCATGCGATGACCAGGCCGCTCGTTCGTTGAACTTTCTCGAGGAAGTCACAAATTTGTTCAAGATACTCCCGCGCCATTCTGGTGCATCTCATCTTACACTTTTATTAGTGCATCAACCGACGCGCAGCTCTCGCGAACACTATTTTAACATTGTTTGCCACTAAAGCCGCGAATTCCAGGCGAATTTGTCTGATTGCTTTCAATTAAAAGAGTTCGCCGTCGAAGCTGATGCAACTCGACGGTTCCACAGAACTCGCTTCAATTGGATATTTATGGCCAATTAAAGAGATCGAGCATAAGCGAGTCTTCGAGGACATCAAAGACTTGTTTACATCATCGCCACAGCCAAAAATAACAATGTAGCAATGTGTTAAAAGCTGCCAAAGCCATCGCCGACCTGCATTTTGTGTGTTTATTTGCTTTCGCATTGGGTAACAACACTGCATGTACGTTGCTGAGTCACAAAATCTCAGTTTTCTCGAGTCTCAACTTGTTGCCAGTTTGTTTAACATCTAAAACTCTGTGCCGCAGCTACTCAGCGACGGTGTTGATCTCCAACGAAATGGAAAAAGTGCACAGCAAAGCAATTTGTGTTTTGATTGTGCAAACCATTGTAACGTAAACAGAATGAAACGATGTTTACAAACACATCGACTGGGTCTCGAAGAGAAATTAAATATTCATGAAAACAACTTTTCCTGTTATTTTCGTTGGCGCGCTTCAGCATTTCTCCTTGTTGAATGAAAATTCCGCCGCGCTGCTATTGATTTTCCGTCTTCAACGACCTAATGAGGTTTTTCCAATTGCGATTTAAACTCATTCAACCCTCGAGCCAGAATGTTCGAGGAAATTCTGACCATGATGAAACAATTTTTCGATGATTAATTAGCCGGTTCGACTTCTGGTGAATCAATTAACGTAGTCAAGCCCAACGAAGAAACCAAAGCTTTCTACTTGAGATTCTTCCTTCTCCCGCCGTCATAAAAATTCTTTGAATTCCTCTTGACGAGGGTTTCCATGTGCCTGACTTGTTAATTTTTCATTAAATTTCTCACAAGCTTTTCGTTACTGATTCACGGCAAGTTTTTCTGCGTACACTTCTACGTCTTGTAAAAATTCTCGCGTGCGTATCCAGTAACTCGTCAACAGAACGCTGAACAACAGCAAACAATCTTTTGACGGAAACTTTTGCCGTCTATCAAAAGCGCCTTTCTTGCTTGAGTGTTTTCGCGTCCCATGTAAGCACGAAAACTTCTCAGTGTTCCTTTCAAACTTAATGAAGGATGTTCAAGCGTCTATTAATGTCGTGTTGCAAAAGGTCGTGGAACTTTCTGACGACAACAGTAACGAACAGGATAAAAACAGCAAAGGCGAAGAAAACTTTCGTTGCTCCTGATAACGTTGGAATAAGCGGAAGCTTTGATGGGAAAACATTTTTCATTCGGAAAGCGTTCATGCTTTGTATATTGCTATCGTTAAAGATGTTTGAACTTCCAAGAGATTGACTTTTCAGATTTGAACTCGAAGCTGTCAACCGAATTTTCATGAACAACAAATCGAGAATCCTTTTTATCGAGACCGTGTGTCGATGGCGACAGCGTGCCGGAGATGATAATACATTTTTGGACGATTTAACAAGGGTTACAATGCTGGTAACTTGGTTATTGACAGTTTTTCAGAGCGTTTTTTAAATATAACTGTGCCGGCGTGTTGGAAGTGCTATTGTAGGTCGTAGATGAAACCATTAGACTCGATTTCTTGGCAAACCTTCATCTTCAAAAAAGCTTTTTAAACCTTTTCCTGTTTGAGTCGCCGTGACATCACGCTCGCACACCCACGGAACTTCCTTCTTCAACCACATTCCTAACAACCGTAGATTAAAATTCCATTTCTTCTTGAATCCTGGCTGCCTTTTGAGAATGAGATGGAGTCGGAGATGATAAGACGAGAGAAACGTAACGCTTGTTGTCGAGAAGGCCATCACGATTCGGGCTTGACTTGGCTTTGCTGCCTTCAAGGCTTCTCATTTCGTTCTTGTTATGAATTCATACAAGCGAGAGAAGAGCCTGAAATGTTATTGCCCCAATGGTGCAGAAATTTCTTATCCGATTTTCTCTTTCCGGGGCCTTCTTTCATTCATCAGTCCGCAGATTGTTGTTGTCAGCCTTTTCGAGAAGCTTTGAGAGAAGATTTTTATTTCAACGCGCAATAATTTATGCAAATAAAAGATTCGATTCCGAGCATAAGTGGAACTCGCGCTTGAGTAAAGAAACAAAAATCTCGAACATTAAATATAATCGATAAATAAAATATTTGAATTTTTATGGCTTTGGACGTGCTCATACCTTTGCTTTACACGCGGAATTTCCAAACTCACCGATTGTGATAAGGAAAATGTGTGCGAATCAACGAAAACTCGATTAAAAACGGCTTTTTATCTCGAGTTTATTCAATTATACGACAATAAATAGCTAAATTTTGCCGATTACTTCTGCTGTAGACGCGCGAGTTTTATAAGATTATAATAAAAGGCTTTCGATATCATTGATTGCCAGATTAGCTGAAAAGAAGTTTCTTCAAAGCCGATACGTAAATTCTTGAGGAATCAATTAATTTAGGCTGTATACTCGTTGTTTTTCGGAGAAATCTCGTTGCCAAAGCTTCAACCTTTACAAAAGCTCAGCACGAGCGAAATTTCTTATCAGCGAAATTTGATGCGTGGGCGGATTTAAATATATTCGCTGGGTAATTCTTAAACACGAGTCTTGTTTACTAATTAAATAATTTGAGCACCTGGACTCCAGCGTCGCAGTTAATTGAGCTGTCTTCAAGCACATCGTCGAGTTGAATTTTCCCAGAACATTCGTCTTGATCCGGGCTTGTTAGCAAAGAACCCATAAAAATCAGATTTACATGCCGAACATTTATTCTAATCCCGCAGAACGCGCGTCTCATGTTGCGATGCTCCATCAAGAGCTTAGACGCGCAATCTGCCATAAAACTTCGTCAAATATCCTTCTCTCTTTTTTTTTCTTCTTTTTCGACCTTCCCAAATTTCATGGATTTCTGTGTTGTTACGACTCGAACCAAATGTAAGTGAACGTGAGGGCGGAGATGGAAGCATATTGATTAACCATAATCCCTAAACGATTCACTTGAATGACGAGAGAGTAAGAAAGTGAGAAAATCTGCTTGAAAGGTTTTCAAGTGAAAGTAAAGAATGTCAATTCGATTTCGGTTGACGCGGGTTTGTTAACGCCAACGTTCGACAGCCAAATCTGCGGAAAAATTATAAAAATCCAGGTCAAAAATCAGCGTCATCATCGTTTTTTGTGGCTAATCAGCAACACAACGTGTCAGATGGTGCTTTCGTGGCTGAGATGTGGGTTTCTGGGTTTCGGCGTGTCATCACGAGAATCCTAACCGTCATCCTAGCGTATGCTAAATAGATTACCGACGCCTTTTCGTTTGTTTATGCTTTGGGTTCTAACTTTTAGTGGGTGCGAATGGACACACACAAAACGTCCCAGACGAATCTAGGTCACGCTTATCGATCGAGCGAGACATTTCTTCCCCCTTAATGTTATCGTCTCCGGCCCAATTTCGTGTCTGGATGAGGGTGAAAGTGTTCCATGTAACTCGATGCCATGAATTTAAATGCGACTCTTCCCCTTCAAATGGAAATGACAAACTTTTTCCGTTCCCATCTGGTTTGTTTTGTCTTCTGGGTGCCGGGAATCCTCTTTTAATCATTACACAACAGCGTTCATAACCAAACAAAGGTAGAACTTGTCGCTTTTAAAACAGTATTGAGAGTCGTTTGTACACCGGGTCAGACAGTTCGTGGGCCTTTTCGCCTGCAACGATGAACTAATTGGATTAATTAACAAACCAGAAAACATCTCAATTAAACAGTGCTTGAAGGGCTTGTAAACTTGCGTCAGTTCCGATCTCTTTGTTGATTCGCAGCAGAATTAATTTTCTCGTTGAGAAAACTCCTTCCAAACTCAAGTTTCGCTGTGCAATGGAACAACTTTGTCTTGACAAGGCGGAGGTGCTTGATAATTAAAAATTTGTTTGTTTTCAGTGTTCCAACTTTGAACAAACATTCACTGCAAAGAATTTTCTCCAAAAAGCGTACTTTCTACCCACAGAAAGTGCTGAAAAAGCTATACAAATATTCCTTTGAGCTGGAAAACTTTTTCTTTGAATGCAAACATTCGATATTTAATTTGAAAAATTGCTTCGGGCGTCTTTCGTGGAGCCGTTTGCAGCGATAGCGATCATTGAATCACATTTTTCATGAACGTGATTAAAAAAGTTTTTGTTAATTCAAGATTTTCCTTTCTTTTATCTTTTTCAGATTCTCGTCTGTAATTGAAGGCTGAAGATTCTCCGAAATGACGATCCTGGTAAGTCGAAGACAAAAGTAAATTTTGCTCTGTCGTCATGCAATGTTTGTTGTTCTTATCTTACCCTTTTCTGCTCGAAAATGGGATTTCGTGACTCTTGTTTCGTCGTCTCTCGTTTCACAATGACGCTCGGCGAACCTTTCTCGTCCTTTGAAACTCTCCATTGCTTCATTTTGGGCCGATTGTTAAACAAATAAATACAGCAAAGACAAACATGCACGCTCTGTGCTACTCGGTTATTGTTGTGATTCCTGTCACCTTCCCAAATTGAATACGACAATGCAAACTTAAATCTTCCGATTGTTCGCCATAATCGCTTAATTGCGTATCTGACAGAAATTCCTCACATTCCATCGGCCTGAGTCACTTCCAAAGTATTTATCGCAAGTGTATCCATCTCTTTCTGTGTTTAGCTTCGAGCGGAATGCTTGCATGTTAATCTAACTTGTTCCACTGTGACCAGAATATCACTCACTCGCCGACACCGAATAATTCCGCAGATTTTTGCTGCGGTAAATCAAGTTTGTGTTGGTTTTCTTCGATTTTTTCACACCAGCTGCCAATTTTATTGTATGCAAAACAATTATCAGCCGTTCCATTCACGATCTTAGCGTACAATTCTTGTAATATTGATGAATCGTAGAGCTGATTTACAAGCGCAACACGAAAACATATCCAATCAACCTTGAAGAATTAGTTCAAAGCCTTCTCGTGTCTCTCTCGAGTGAGCTGTTGGACATTCTAGAAGGACATTCAGCATTGAAATGAATATTAAACCAGATTTATGGGGCTTACATCGGTTATGTCACTACGCAATCCGTCATCAGAATATCGATTTTTTAAATTATTATTTAATTGGATAACTGTGAAAATTATGAAATGCTCAGTATGACTGTGTAGCGAGTCGAGTAATTTTCCAAACGTGCGTTTACAACGGAGGCATCGATACGCGACTTATCGTTCCGCATCATCGAGCTGAATAATGGAACTAAATGTTATTCATGGAGTCCGATAGCAGCCGAGTCATTCTGGTAATCGACTTCGAAAAGAATCACAAAATCCATCAAAATAATGAAAATTTCCATTTCAAATGGTTTTATTCTTCAGTGTGCTGGAATCTAGCAAAAAAGAGCATTTGACAGTAAATAATGGTTCGTTGTCATGTAAATGCTTGGAAGATTTCTGTTTTACTGCTTTTCGTGCTTGACATTGAAAGGTCTTCCTTTCCGTATGGCTGGGCGGGGGGATGCATGCGCCATTAGAGCTTTCGGTGTATGCTTCAGAAGTGATGAAGCATCGGCATGTCTCGATGACGTTCATGGACGTCTTGCTTGTTATCATCGTGCACGTTTTCGCTTCTCCATCATCACGATGGTCAACTTCAACCATTTCGCACTTTAAGTAAGCAAGTTTCGTTTGCCTCAATTAACGATTTCCAATTAAACCGACTCATCCGGCCGATTGGGCCTGAGAGAAAGCACATCGGGCACGTTGAGCGATGACTGTTGCATAACACAGACCAGATAAAACCCATTCTCATGTCGTTTTTTGTGAATGTCCATCGCTACAACAATTAAAATTCCATCATGACGATAATTAACGTGCAGTTAGGTTTCGATTGCTTTGTTATGCTTCCTCAAATGGAGTTGCGTTTGTTTTGGTGCGGGAAGTGAATCGTAATTATGATGGACACATGTTATTATTCAATTAATTATGCTTTTCGTGGTAGCCATGATTATCCGAGGCTGCTTCATGTGTTTCGTAACAAGCTGTTGTGGAGCACAGCAAGCGACAAGAGCTCGAATTAGATTACGACGAGACACCCGCGCTTCAGCATTATGCAAATGACTTTATTTTCGCCATCAGGTTCATGTCGACGCAAATAAG
>JPYR01000310.1:66521-86749 GCA_000775305.1 Belgica antarctica
TGTGGAGCACAGCAAGCGACAAGAGCTCGAATTAGATTACGACGAGACACCCGCTGTTCGTGCCATTTAAAGTATGATATCATAGACTAATTTGCATCATCAAGATACCTTCGAGTGTGAATTCCGGGAAAAGTTCTTCTTAACCGACTTTCAAGCTCAAAACACCGACCAGGTGACGCAACGCCTCCGTTGCGGATCGATGCAAAGTACAAAACGGCATGGTTGAAACAAGTTATAACGAAGCACACGTTCCTTCTCTGTGCTAATAATTATGAGCATGCTTGTCACTAATTCGCACCCACACATTCCTCCACGAACTGACAAGCAGGCCCATTTCGGGGATGGACGTGGAAATGAATTTAAATGAGCAAAACAGGGAAGAAGAAACGCAAAAAGGGCAATAAAATGAAATTTGGGAAATCCATGCGACGAATGTGAGTGTGAAGTGTCCATTCAAGGCTTCAATTTACGACCCATTCGAAGTCATTAACCCAAAACAATTTAAAATTCAAATGAATCGTGTTTTGGAATTTCATTTGCAAGAGAACTGGCCTTAGAACTCCAGAAGGTCCACCAAAGGTCGTAAGCAATGTCAAAATGAATTTCCATTGCCAGTTTCCTTTTCCTTTACCTTCGCATTGAGAAGCTTCTGCAGTACACCCATCAATCCAATTGGCTCTTTCGACCCCTCACAAGGTGCGCCCGCGAAAAATTCCAATTCTCGATTCTAATTAACTCGTCTGGCACAAGCACCGCACGATAACGCCACTGAAAAGCTTTCCGTGAGACGCCACGATAAAAGGCTAGGGAGACGGGGCGGAATTTATTTTGGACGAACTGTTAATTTTTTGGCACACAGAGAGTTGGAAATGAAAATGGATCCATCCGTTTAGCCGATGTAATTTATCATGAAGCACGCGAAATCATTGCAGTAAATCCGGCCGAAGGTGTGCCATCACCGATAAAGCGGTCTGATTTATCATCCTTAATTCAGTTTGCCTTCGTTTCGATCGCAAAAAGCCATCGGAAATGGAAAAGTTCTCAGAACGGAGCTGTAAATTGACGGTGAGTCGCACATTTCCCGAGAAAACAAAAGAAATGCGAAGCGCAAGCACTCGAAGCGAGTCAATAGCAGAAATCATCATGCGGAAATGGAGCTTTTCTCGATGAGCCCCATGTGTCACCCTCCCCCGCATTTTCTTCATCGACAAAAGCGTTGAATTACCGGCATGGATCCTTTTACAACAAAAGGGATGACAAGCCGCAAAAAAAGGGGCAGAAAAACTCGGATTATGAGCCTTTAGAGCCTCCTGCGCCTTTCACATCTAAAATCGCTGCTTTTTCATCATGACCCATTTGGTTCTTGTGTGTGCGCTGGAAAATTTCCTTTTTGTGCCGGAAAAATCCGACCATGTAAACATGACATGCTGAATTGATGATGTTTAGATTGAAACTTCCACTCTCTTTTCAATTTTTTGTGTTTGTCTGACACAAATAATTTCTGCAGTAGGAAGTTCCCATCCATCGCTGGGAGGTTCCGCTTCAAGTGAATTCAATTTCTTCTGCAACGCAATTTCGAGGCGAAATTGGACTTGAAATATATTCAAGTGAAGATATGAAGTCATCAAGATGAAGTCTCGAGTGTCTACGAGATCAAGGAAAACATTTCGGTTAAGTTTGATCAAATTTTCGGTGAAACCAGATGTCTGTGGTCGAAGCGCATTTGAATTTTATTCCGTGCGAGACAAGGCGATGCCAAAAGAAAATCAACCAAAAGCAATTTTCCCTCATAAGCAGAATAATTCTCCTGATTCATGGAGTGAAACTTGGGGCGCTCGTGAAAATGAGTTCATGATTCAACCTTGAAACAAAAAAATATAAGAGAGTTTAATTAACTCTTGATTTTTCGCTGTGAATAGAAACGCAAGTTGTGCAAAGGTAGGCATTCGCGAGTTTATGCTTTTGGGAAATTTCAGGGATGACTTTAAGGCAGAAGGAGGTTTGGTTGAGTTAAAATGGGAAACGTTTAAAGAAAATCCACATAAATAAGGTTCTATAAAAACAAACTGAAATTTTTAAGCAGACCCAGAAGTTCCAAGAACGCTCGCGTTAAGAATCGTTCAAGCGTGAAATTTTACACCCAAACACTGCCTCCAGCGATAAGTTGTTCGTGGCACTTTCGATGGATTCGCTGGAGAGAACAATGAGACTTGAGCGAGCGAAAATTAAGTGAACATGTTTCCAAACAATCGCAGCAAGGTTTCTGCTGTCGTCATGCTTGGAGTAGATGAGAATGCCGCTCGGTGGGAAAATTCATCAGCGATATTAAGACACAATGAGTGCCCATAACAATTTATAGTGTCGCCCCGAAATCCAAGCGCCCGAACGGAAGCGACCGATTTCGTCTTTTCATAATTTCTTTTATGACTTTTATGAAATTCTTCAAAGTTGCATTCTCTTGTGTGCCATTCACGGTCTGGCGAGCAGTTCTGAATGTTCAGTTTAAAGTTTAAAGAGCAGAGCAACGTCACTCGGCTGTGATTATTCGTTTCCTGTTAAATGCTACTTGCCCGAAAGTGATCCTTATGGTGCTGTTTGTGTATAATTAAGAATGCCCACGGCCTGGGAACGAAAACAAATCTGAGTGAATGTGACGACGACCTGTAATTAAGCCCCATCAACGGATCTCATTTTCGTGTCTTTCTTTGCATTCGTTCGTTCCCTTTTCACTTTTCACAACCAGTTGCGACAGTTTAGTCGCCGGACGACAAATTCTACGCTGTTGTTTGCAAATTCAATTAATAGACTCGACCAAAGAGTAAACTATTACTCGACGGCTGTTGGCCGGTAGGGAAGCTGAAGAAAAGGTTGAATGATTCAACTGCACGATTAAAAGTTGTTGCACATTCCATCACCGAGGGAATATTGAATTTGCACAGTTGCGTTAGCAAAGAACATTTCTAGAGCTTCTCGATGGCTTCACAAACCGAGTTAAGCTGCTGGAAGTAGCAATTTTTACTTGAAGACGTTTTTATTGTTGCAGCGCTTTCACTCTGATTCCATTCCACTTCATTGATTTTCGATCACTTTTCGATCCTTTCTCCCAGATCTGCTCACAAATTAGATTAAAAATTCATCGGACGGCAAGAGATCAATAAATTTAAGGATTGAGGAGCCAGAAAATGTCGTCGGAATCTCTTTAATGTCCCGCAAATGAATTCCAAAACTGGGGATTAATTTCATTAAAATGTGTTTATGGCAGCAACGTGACGGAATGTCGCCTTGCCTTTCCTCTCGTCCTTCGCTAGTCAATCGAACAAATTCACAAATTCACACCAAAGACTTTTCGCTCTATGATGCTTCATTAATTCCATGTCAATCAAGTCGAGTCGTCTTTTTCCATCGAAAGCAACGACAAGATGGGAAGTTTAATGAGCCATTAACTCCCATTAACATTGACTTTGACCAACGGCAACGAGAGATCATCTCATTACCAAGCAGAACTTTCGTTACTCAATTAGCAGCGATTTGCCGCGCGGCGCTGAATCAAGGCCCCGGAGACAAAGAAAGAAATACTTTTGAAAAGGAATTTCTAATGAGATCTTAATGTCATTTGTGGGGGTGTTGCTTCGTGACGTCACGACTGGAGTAACCAAAAATTTCATCGATTTCCATATAAATCTCAAAGATTCTCAATAAACTTGATTTCATTTTCTCATAATCAAATTAAAATCGACAAGTTCAAGTTGACAAAACAAATTTCTTTCAATTATTCATGCATGACACGCCTTCTAATCGTCCCCAGAATATCGTTCATGCTTCTCGTGTTTCTCTTTTGACGTTTGTTCTTTTTCTTGAACTTTTTCATTGTCTTTTTGATTAAAGCTTAATAAAAGAGAGGAAAAAAATTAATTAAACATGCTCAACAGCAACTTTCAATAAAGATTCTCGGTGCACAGTCGCGATTCCCTCCCATCACGAACTTTCATCGGTTGGAATTTTTCTTTCATCTGTGAATTTCAAACAAAAAGTGATTTTTTTTTTGTGAAATATCTTGTGTTCACGTTAATCAACACTCGGTTTTCTCGATGGAGCATTTAACACAGAAAAGGCATTATTAATGGGTGTTAGGGTGCGTCCATCAGAACGTTTGGCTGCAACTGCGATCCGCCGTAAATCTGTCAGCACGCCGAAAATTCCATTTGAGCGAATATGGATCTTCAGTCTTAAATTCTAAACACTCGGCGTATCACTCAGCACTCCATGATACGCTCACACATGGTGCTTCCTCCCAGTTAATTTGAAAAATTAGAAATTTTTAAATGCTCTCCATGTGTTGTTCGTGATAAGAAGAAGTTTTAATGAAGATTGAAGACAGAGTGCGAAGGATCCCGGCTGAATGTGTCTTTAATTATGTTTCGACGCACTCAGCTTGACAACGGCGCATTGAATGTCATCTAAATTAACTCAATTAACGACCGAAATGCTAACTACAGTTTCGTCGCGGCATTAAAACAATTCAGAGCGCCAGAAAGATGCGCATTCGATGCCGACAAATGCGAAGAATTCGAAGAACGAGACCACGAAAATGTTCAGAGGTATCTCTGTGTAAACATACGAAGATTTCCCGCGCTTCAATTGAAATGAGTTTACGTTTGAAATTGCGTTAATTGAGTTCTTCGGTTTCGGTTTCGTCGGTGGCCGCGTTTGAAGCTTGGTTTCACAAATGCGATCTGAATTTTAATTTAAATTTTGAAGAAAAAGCGTCGTTAGAGTAACACCGAGCTTCAATCTAAGCTTCCAAATTTGTCGCGAACAGATTCTTGTTAGATTGAAAAGAGAAAACACCCTCGCAGCGCTGTTCTAAATTCTGATTACAGAAAAATCTCTTTACTAAGAATTCTTCTGCGAGTTAAGTACAGCAAGAAGGCTGTGGAATGTTTGTCGAAGGAAATTCCCCGTCACTTTAATGAGTTTCTGATCTTAAGTGAAACCTGAGAGATTTTGGGCGCGTCTGGGAGTTTTGTAGCTAAGAGGTTTAAATGAATTTTTGCAGTTGAGCTTAAGATTATTGCTTACATTGCTTGTCAAGTTCACAAACTGGACATTGAATTTTAATTTTCTTTTCATTATTCACAACACTTACAACCTCACCCTACCTCGGAAGTCAATTTTAAGTCAATCGAAAATTGTTTATTTTTGAGAAATTTTCTCCCTTTACAGACAAAAATTGATTTCTGTTTGTCGTCACAACTCAATTAACAATCAAACCTAATATTTGGACTAGAAACTTCCTCAGACTTATCAAAACATTTCCTTCTTGAAATTTTCTTTCTTTCTTTCTTCATTTTCTTTTTACGCCCCAGTCCCTTAGTGATTAAATCTAATTTTAACCTGGAAACGGAGAATTTAATGGTTCTCTTCCCAGCTGAATGATGAACGGCAAGGCCTGAAGAGTCTCTCATTACTGTTTAATATTTTCGGGTCTGCGTTTTCGTGTCTCGCTTTATAATGAAAATTTGATTACGAGAAATAATCATGGAATTACTTCCGTTTCGGATCCCATAAATCTCAAGATTTTTCCTTCACGCTAGTCTGGCGAAGGATAATTTTAATAATTTTTTTAAAGCCATTAAGATGTTCCAGATACGCGCTTATCGGGTGATGATGAATCTTCAAATTGAAATTCATGCGCGGAATTATGGCTGGGCGAAAACGTTCCTTTGTTAATCCGCTGGAATAATTCCACGCCGAAACAACATTTCCCAATTAAAACATTTCTCATGACTGGCTTTTGCGAAATTCCCGTTTCTGGCGATGGTCTGGGAATTTGTTTCGGAAATTCACAGTTCAGATTCATTAAATCATGAAAATTTGTAACTTTGTGAATTCCTTTGCAAAGTTAATAAATTATGCAGCCTTGAAATACCAAAACTCCATTTACAATGTTTCGTTGGAAAACATTCGCGACGTAAACGAAAATAACTCTCCGATGAATTATTGTTTCCATGATGCTTCATTTTTTGCGAGTTTTTCTCCCACACGAAGACTTTTAATTACGAAATTTCCATCGCAAATATCACGTTTTGTCGCAGGTTGCGGCTCCGACATTGCTTCATTAGTTTTCTTCTCTCTATTGTCCTTCGCACTACTTCCCTGATAAGGAATTTACCGCGCTTCATTATGCTTCGCTCGTAATTTGCTTGCTTAGATAACACAGCACGAGAATCGTGTCGTTTGGTTACATCTTCCTGTTGTTAAAAAAAGGTAGAACCGAGAAGATTTATTTCCAGCCATAACTCAAACGCCAGTTTTGCATTATCATGCCTTGGCAGTAATTTCCACTTCATTTCCTTCGTCTTTACAATTTTCTTTTATGTTAACATACTTTTTTGTCTCCGAAAGTCGATTTCTCGTCTGTTCTTGTTATCAGCAATAGAAATTCGACTGAGTTTTGTAGCATTCCGATTCAGGTTAAGCAAATGTATGTCGAATTTATTATGGGATTGGGGCGAGAACGAAAGCATTGTATTAATGGAATTCGTTTAAGACAATAATAAAGTGCCTAAAATTAGAAATGTGCTATCTGGAGGTGTGGGGGCGGCAAAGTGAATTGGGTGAGAGATTATTTATAGGTAGGCTTGGCCCTTCTCATCATCAATTAACAAAACTCCATTAAATCAGGCGATAATTGAATAAGTTGATTATAAATATCAAACATCTGCGCTTAATTCCGGCGGAAAGCTACGCAGTTCAAGAAAACTCTTCAGGTATGAAGCAGATTTTATTCGTAATTGAAAGTATCAAGATCTGGTACACATCCTGATTTGTTTGCTTCCTTACTTCTGTTGGAATTAAGTTTTGTCAGGAGATACGAGTTTAAACAGAAGAACTGAGTTTTGACATGCTTCGAGTCCTCCGTAATTGTAATTTGAAACTGCCCTGAGACTCTCAAGTTCAACTCCCTCTCACAGATAGCAGATTAAAATGCAATTTGTGCAGTACATAATGAGATTATCTTGTTTCCTGTCATGTTTTAATAGAAATCATTACGCTATGACCTTTCTGAAAATGAAATTCTTAGCTTAGCCGTTACTTGTTATGCTGTTATCAGCAGCGAATGCGTCGCAGATCTTCTCCCGTAAATTCTTCACTTCTTAATCACTGACAGCAGAAATCCTCGCATTCGCAAGCTGCTCAATGATACAAAGATAAATCAGGCCCTAATCATCTTCATGGTAGAACAAGTAAACATTCTTTATCTGTTGTCTCTCCCGCTCGCTCGGATAGGAAAATGTCCAACAATGTTCAATTGGGTGAGAAAATCAGCTTTTGAATCAACATTTGTTTTTACTCGCTTAATCGGATCGATACGGACATGTTTAAACATCGAAGACTGCTGATGAACTCAGAAAAAAGTTTCCCCGTATGAATTTCGCTGACGCCAGAAGTTGTGATGATAAACGGCTTCCACATGTTGCCGTTTGAACATTGTCGAACATTCCTTAGCCATGAATGTTCGCACTTATGGCCGCAACTTTTTATCTATTTTTACGCGAGGTATTGCGAAAGATAAAATGTGCGAAGAATTTGTGAATCCACAGCGACGTCAACACGCAAAGAAGCCGATGAAGCACCATTAAGTTTTCATAAACATGTGAAACGTTACCCATGCGGCCAATTCGAGCTGAAACCGACTAGGCAGACCTAAAATAACCCGATCGACGAGGTTGTAAACCGAATGAACCGTTATTTGTTTTTGTCTCATCCGATCGGTCGTCTTAACGTAAACATTACAGGTGGACAAGTTGCGCACGTGAATTCCAAAAATTCCAATTGGCGTGTAATTAGTGAAATTCAAAGAGTGTTGCGAAAAGTAAGGCATGAAAACACATCATAAGCTTGTGAAACTTTACATATTTACATGCGATTCCGTTGTTGAGTGAAACGCTTGCTTCACGATTGGAATGCCGATGAACGAAAGTTTCCAGTTTCACTCAGCATAATGCGGTCGAAGTTTTTCTCTGTTTTTCATTTCTGGCATGCGTCGTGTGTTAAGCATAAAAAATCTCTATCAAGAAATGCGTTTCGGAGAAGGTGAAAATGAAAAGAAACGAACAAAAAGCTGTCGAACAACAGAGTACCGAGGAAAGTAGAAGACTCAAGAGCAAGATAAACGTTCGGATCGGTGTGGCGAGTAATCGATACAAACTCTATACCTAAACTCTATAACATCAGGTGTAATCCAATAAGCAGCATCATGGATCAAGGCAAATTCGATTGAGTTTTGGGTTGATTCATGTGCAAACGAGGGCTGAAGATGAAAAATGACTGAATTTGGGACGTAAAATGATTCATGATGAGGCTGATAAATAATCAATGACGGTGTGTGGGTGATTCTGAGTGAAGACTCAGTTGGCCTGGATTCTCAGTTTTCGGAGAAATGTCAAGTTTCTATCCCGTAATCAAGTTACATCACCCGTGATGCCTCCCAAATGGAAAAATCCCACAATTCACGACGAAAACACTCTTCTTTACCATACATCACAATAATGATTTTTCCTTTTTGATGTTAAAAGCGTCATGTCACGATGTGAAAGGAAAAGAAAATCATTAAAAACTTCCCCGAAAAACGCCTTTGAGGAGAGAATTGTGCGGCGAAATGCGAAGAAGAAACTTTCTTTGGAGAGATTTTTATCTCGATGCGTCACCAGCAAAAAGAGTCGATTGGAGTCATTAAATTTTTTCAGAAGCGTCGTCCTGATAACAGAATCATCGCACAAATGGTATCATTTATGATTTCTCGTGAAAGGCAGCGAAAAGCCCCACCTGAAGACGCTTTGTCAAAGTTATGCGAACGTTAAGTGATTCGAAGCTTCGTCATCCTTTTTAGACGTCGCTGAAGACATTAGCTGAGAACGAAAACCGAAATTCATTGAGAAAACTCAAAGTGGAATAAACTTTTTCACCGTTGAGCTTGCTGAGAGATCAACACAAGTCTGGCGAATCTAATTTAATCAAATAATTGGTTTCATGCGCATCTGCAAGCCTTTTTGCGCTCGGTTTTTATTGCCTCATTCTGTTAGAAATAGAAATTATATGTGATTCTGGGTTTGCACTGAGAGTGAAGTGAAATGATGTCGAAAGGTCTCGAGAGGTTGTTACCCTCTTCGGGACGTTCTTCACCATCGCGTGATGAACACTTCAATGACTTCACTAATGACTGAACATCCGGACGCCCAAATGCTCGGAACTAAAGCTGCTGTTTTATAATAAATTGCAACACAGATTAGGAGCAAGGCTAAGAAACATCTCGCTTGGCTTTTCAGTCATTATGAAAAATTGCTTTTTATTGCAACTCTCTCGGCTGAAGGAAGGAAAAGTTCGAGAAAAGGTCTAGAGATAAATTGCTAGAACAGCAAAGATAAAGCACAATTTAAAATTTCCCACAAGAACAGCGCTTCAACTGATTTAAGAGTTGAAACAAAATTTTGCCCGAGAGAAAAATGGCAAAAACTTTTTATTTTCTCCTAATTGGTCGCCGACGATTGCAGTTCTCGTGAAAGTAATTTCCACAAATCAAGTTTCGCAATTAAACTATTACGTAGCGTTTGAAATATTCCTAGAAACTAAAAAATCTTTGCATGGCTGCGGCGTGGAAACCGAGAGAAATTTATGAACCAGTTTCGCCACTGATTACCAAGCACAACAGAAATGCTTTCCAATATTTTTATTGCTGGAGAAATTTCACAAAAAGCAGTTGTTGCATAACGTTGCCATGTTAGAAAATGACTACATGTCTTGACCCTGGATAACACAGATGTCGATCTAGCGGGCGACGTGGAGTGGACGTTAGGGGAGGGATTGATGCATGACGATGCTGGTTTTTCATTCGAAATTAAAACTGCAGTCTCGTTTAAACGTCCAGCAGTAGATTGAACAACCACAAGCACCGGGAAACCCCCTATAAAACAGATTAGAGTGTCGAGAAACTTTGTTATTCCCAAGTCTGTAGCCATGTTTTTGGAAATCCTTCCATAATCTACTGCAGTTATCAACTGACCGGCAAACTCCGTTCAATTTATACCCCAAAAACCAACCCAGTTGCCCATAATACACTTCTTAAAGTCCCTGTCGACGTACAATGATGTCGAATGACGTGCAAATACATCCGCCCATAAAAAGATTCTTCCTTGCACATTCCACTTGATCAGAATTTGCTTTTCCTTGTTTTTCTTCATTCTGTTGAATGGCCAAGAAAAATACATTCTCGGTATCATGAACATGTGAAACAATAACAAAGAGATTGCATAAATCGTCTCCGGCTGTTTGCTTTTCTCCACACGATCCTTCAAAAGAGATCTCAAATCGAGATGAAATTTACAGGCGATTTGTTTTCTTTCCGCCGCCAGTTGATGGAGGCATGTTGCGGGGGGGGGTTTAGATTGGTCGGCATGTGACTGTATGCAATTGTGCCAAATCGATTGGAGAAGTTAGACGAAGGAAAAATGTAATTTCCGTTCAATGTATCTTTAGAATTATTTACACTCGATAGCTCTGATGTGCTTGGTGAAGATTCGAAGGGAAAGATGCAGGAAATTATAACCGAGTGAGTTGGCAGAATTAATCTTGAGCGTCAGCTATATTTAGCTTCTTGCGTCATGTCACCTCGGCGTGAATCCTTTGCTTTGACGTATCAAAAAGATTTCCAATCAATAATTTACGACACAACAACAGAAAGCTGTGTCAATGTTTGTGGCCGTTTCGTATTATCTAGAGCGCCAAGTCGGCACGTTAATTGTCATACGTGATGCAGACCATAAAACAACAATGAGGGGAGAGCATACATCGTAAACACCCGTAGTAGAAGCAGCCAATATAGTCACGATACACAAATCGACAATTTACATGTTCTGTGCGCATAGTTTTTTCAAGGCACAATAATAATCTGAACAATTCATCGCTTCGCACGACGACGCTATTTTTACTTACTAACATCAAAATACGGCGACGAGGTTCAATGATCGTCGACTAGATACAGAAAAATGGTCCCAAGCGACGGAGAAAGGGAGAATGAATCAATTTTTATGATTATTTTCGATAGAAACATGTTTATGGCACCAGCTTGGAGCGTGAAATACCGAATGTTTACGATTAATATTCACTTACATCGCTCCAACACATCTCCGACCCAAACACAACATCCGAAATGATGCAATTTAATTGGAAGCGATTTAAATCAGTGTTTATTGTGAGCTCGGGTTTTGCGTAAGTGGAAGAAAATCGTCGTCGCTGATCGCATGAAACAGTCTCAAACTTGATTTATCGGAATGGACTCAAACTTAATTTAACGGAATGTGCTGACAGCATTGGAGAATTTAATTCTCCATGAAAAATCCGTATCTCTAATCTCGTGTCATGGAGTGGAAACGGTCATGAAGTGGCAACGGGCGCTGCTGCGTTACTCAACGGTCTGGAAACTTTTGCTTTTTATTCACGAACGAATTATGTCAGCCATAATAAAAATCCTGCGTAAGTCGATGAACTCTAGTTTAAAGAGATGGAGAATTATTCAACGGCCAATAATAACTTTCTAATTACTCGGTGCACGGACGGAATGTTTTCAAACAACCGAGTCTCTGCTTGGGATTTCAATCGATCATAATTTATACAACCTTCACACTTAGCCAAGCGAGGTGAAGTCAAGCTGAAAAGTACCAGGCTGGCTGTCGATTGTCCATTTACAAATGGATGTAACAATTTAAATGGCTCTTTTCCCATTCCGACTTAGGCAAACAGGTTGTGGCATGCCAGCTTTTATCTTAAATCATGATGGAAATAATAATCGATGAGAGCGGCTAAGAAAGTCCAGCCATCAATTCGGATTTGTTTTTTTATTGGCGCTCAAACACTTTCACATTCGATTTGTTTCCATGCTCTACTGCTTTCTTAATGACCATCATGTGTAAGCGGTGGCTGCGTTAGTTGAGTTGCAAGAGTGATTTTCGAACGTGGGAGAGTCAAAGCCTGTTGTCGATATCAATTTATTGTTGTTTGTCTTCTTAATTCAATCTACGGATCTTAATTTAAATTGATTCATTGATGAATGTGTCTATTTTAAACGAACGAAGTCTTTGTCTATTTAAGTCTATACTGACGATGAAATCTAAATTTCGCGTCTACTGCCTTTGTACACATTAAAACTGCAAGTCTATGCCACTAGTAAAAGCATAACTTCAAGTCTTTTGTATAAGGCGACACCTAAACTTCAAGTCTATGCACAAGAACCAAGCTTAAATGTAAGTCTATTGCCATGAGTTATAGCTAAACTTCCAGTCTATGACAGTTTCTTACAATCTAAACCCTATAAACATCAACTTTCTCACTCCCTGTTCATGATTAGATCTCTTGAGAGTCTGATTGCAGCGAATGAAGGCAGAGAAAGAACGGCAAAAATCTCCGGAGAAGATTAATTTGTGTCGGGAACGAAGGGGAGGGAAAAATGGGTTATTAATTAAAATTAGGGGCCATTGGACCTAGGACTGGCATGTAGGTGGTCGAAAGCCAAACGAGCGAGTGAAAATGGATTATTAAGAGTTACGATTTCCATTGCGACGCTGGAGTTAATTCGATGCGGTCATTCAGACGACCGCGGAATGCGAGTGGGAAGTTTAATAATAGACGTAACAGATGATCTGGCTCCCCAAATGGTTCACAGATGATGCGTCGGATGGGAAATCACAAAATCAATGTTGGCTTTCAAGTTTATGGTTGATTAATGAATAGTGGCTCGGGTCGTTGAGCCCGCTCTTTATGAATTTATGGTGGCAATTAAGGCCGTTTAATTGAAAAACAACAAAGTAAAACGAAAATGCTTGTTTGCATGTGCATTTCAGCGTTTCGTGCGGACGATGGATGAATTTATGAAAACAGAATCGTTTCGTCGCCGTTTCGAATTGTGAAATTTTCATGGTCAAACCATGAGTGGAGTGAATAATTAATTACGCCTATTGCTTGGAATTTCGTAATTTCTTGTGTGCAACATAGTGTTCTGGATTGCTTCAAAGCATTTCCCCGATCCTGCCTCAACTTTCCGCTGTTTACTTTACCGTCATGTGACGCGCCAGTTCGAACATAAAATCTTAAAATTTTCGTTCGTTCTGTTTTTCAAGATTTTACGACTCCGCTTTCCACTTAAATAAGTTTTACAATGCAGCATTAATATGAAACAGAGAATATGACGTTTGTAGCCCATCAAAAGCGCTTGTTTGTTATTCGTCAATCAATCAAACGGTCGTAAAACCATTTTCAATGTTGCATGGCTTTTGGGTACTTGAAAGGAATTCGTTATGAATAATAATTCCATCTCTCCGAGTGCTCATATCAGATTTCGACGTTTTACAATTTGTGCCTTCATCCACTGCTTTCAAGCATCCATGCTGTAGATTCATCAATAATTCCCTCGGTTACATACATCGCTTCTCGTCAGTCGATAGACGGAAAGCGAAAACCCGCTGATGGGATTAGCATCGAGTTTCAAATTGGAAAACGGAAAATCGACTGTCAAGTACCTCTTCATTGACGGCGAATGAAATTGAAGCGTCATTCAACTGCATTCTTCTGACTTTTATTGATCGATTGCAAATACAAAGTGGTTTTCCCAGTTGCGTCTGGTATTGGAGAAGTCGCTGTTGGTTTGGGGCGTGCACAATGATTTTCGTATTGTTGCTGTGCTCTATGTTGACTATTTTCATGTTCATCAGAACCTTCTCAGGTAGCGATGGGACTGCTCTTAGCCATTCCAATGTAACTGAATCTGTTTTCAGCTAACAGAACTTTTGTGAAAGAAATTTCGATGGGAAAGCTATTTTGATTAAGTTTACATCAAAATAGCTTTCCAAGAAGTAGCCGAGCTCTGATGTCCCATCGGGCATTGACTGGCTTTTGATAACAAGATTCCGGAAATTTCCGAGAAAAGCAAAAGCAACACATTTCGCCTTTCATTGAATTTTCTTTACCATAGAATCAAAAAGACGAACAAGCCAATTTGCAATGACGTCATTCGCAATTTCTTTGAACATCTTTTCATCGTAAATGACGCAACTCAAACTAATTTCAATCTCTTTTCTTTCTTTACAGATGCTCAACTGACCGCGTTCACAGAGTCTTTTGTTTGCCGCTCGATCTTACGCAACCAATCGATTGTCGTCGAGGAGGAATGCTGTAATGAACCAGCATATCATCAAAAGCCAAATGTCGTCAATTGAATTGATCAACTTCGTTTAATAATTGCTGACAAACAATCTCTCGACGGTTTTTTGTGTGCGAGCTTTCAACGCTTCTTTCTTCTCAATCTTTTCTTCACTTCCATCGTTAGAAATATAATTTTGTCTCTTGCGATCATTCGGCATCGTTTCAACTCTTGTGCCGATTAACAATTACCAAATGGGAATTTAGCGAGAGAAGGAAGACACAACCACGAAGAAAGCAGTTTTTCTTTTGTTCACCAGTTCCTTTTAAAGAGTTGTACATGAATCAGCCGAAAGATGAATTCAGTATTCTCAGCATTTAAATCGAATAAAAATAATCCGTCGGCCCTCAGCCCCACTTCGAACAGCTCGAGTGATGGCAGCAAGCGCCGCCAGGGCTTGGCGAAGAAGGCTCTCCACTTGAACGAGGGAAACAATTATGAAAAGTTGCGACACATTCGCGAGAAAATGTCCAACTTGATGATCGATGATGACGAGATCAACCTTCGAAAGCCGCCAGCAATTCCGCTGGCGTCGATTGACGGAGACGAATGCGATGCCATGAACGGCGGTTTTGACTGCGTCGACAGCGCACCAGTGAATGGTGTGAACGGCTACACAAGCGGCAACCTCTCGTCATCGTCGTCGTCGTCTTCGCTCAACACAATCTCGCTGGCTTCTATCAAGAAGCATTACAATCAGGACAACTCCGAAAACTACGCAAGTGAAAACAATTTGTTGAGCAAGTGCTGTAATGGTGTGGGCACGTTGAATGGCAGTGCGAGTAATGTGTCGGCTGTCGACACAAGTGACGTGAACAGTAGCGCGAGTGCAACAAACTTAGTTTCAATCAATTCGATGACATTGAGTGACGCCAACGATGCGAGCAAATCGGCATCCAGCATTTTCAATACACAACCGAAACCAAACAGTAACAGTTTAAGCAATACGAATCGGAATCGGCCGCGTCTCAGCATAAGCAACGTTGGTAACGGTGCCAGCATCAATCAGCAGCCGGCGGTGCACGGACGCAACAATGGAAATGGATTACCGACGGGTCGAACGCGATTGTCCACACATCAAAGAAATCTCAGCTTAGATTTCAGGTGAGTTTTCGAGAATTTTTACCCAAACATTGATTCTTATGAGCCTCGAACCTGATTAATCATCGAAGCCGCAGAAATGAATCATTTTGACCCACCGAAACACGACACGATTAATGTTTCCAGTTGCCAATTGCGCCCTAATTATGAAATGAGAATGCCTCAGAAGTATCGAATTGCGTCCGCAAACCGCACACAGCCACGATCAATTATGATTTATGGACGTGCACCCTCCGATTCTTTTGTGTCGTTAATTGAGGGAACGGCCGAGAGAATTGAAGAATGGTGGAACAATTTGTATTTACATTTCATAAATCAATTTGCACGTCCAGTGGCTGAGAGACAATTAATTTCCAAGACTCAGCTGATTGAGGCTGAAGTTCGTGCCCAGCCCTGGCCACCACTTAGAGACTTCATTATAAATTCTCTTGAGAGAACCAACACGTGAACGTTTCGAGTTTCTCCCTGCACATGCCGATTTGCACTTGAGTCCGATTCAAGCTTCAAGGGCTCCGATAAACAGTTCCGCGTAAAAGTTCCGCGTTCGGTCGTTTTGAGTGCAGTTTTTTTCTGTTTGGCTGTGTGTTTATGCATGGAAGCGATGAAAAAAGTAATTAATTGAGATTTTTCGGAGCTGCGCGATGTGTTTGTTGGACTCGATCACCTTGGTCGCTATTTCTTCTGCATCAGAGAACAATCGAAGCGAGTCGAGGCCGATGTCTTAAATGGGTTTCATGTGTGCGCGGCGTGCAAATCCAATCCCGTTAAGGTGGCGCATGCGAAATTTGACTTGAGACATCAAGAGTTCTTAAAACGCTTTCACAGTCGAGCGAAAGGAAATGTCAAGATCAACGTTGTGTTTGATAAAATCCAAGCTGAAGTTGATGACTTCGCCTTCCCATGAGTTGTTTTTAAATGAAAAAAAAATCTTGCTGAGACTTTGAACACGACAGCGCAAAGGCAGAAAGGATTAGAACGGTTTATTCTAAGTCTCTAAACATTTCTCGTCTGGCAAGCATGTAAATTAATGCACTTACGGGACGCGTAAATTTATTAAGTAAACACTCTACCCTCTCTTTTTCGACGCTTCTTGTTTTCGTCACACTCAGCTGAACACACGGAGTCATAATCATAACAAATTTTCATGCGTTAAATAAACAAATATTTGACAGCCGATCCCGCCGTAAATGCGATGACAAAGTAGAAGCACCGTTGATGTTGACTCAAATCTGAAAAGATCGAAAGAGAATGAAAAATCATCCCGCAAGACGCGGGAACACGTGTGTGGAACCAATCACGAACCTTCCCCGCTAGCTAACTCCACAATGTCACAGCCAAAAGAATCGGAGAAGAAAAAACATTTAAAATTAAATAAGGAAGACGAGATGAGATGAGAAAAAGCCACAGAATGAAATTTGAATACCACACTAATAATGAAAACAGAAAGAATGCGTTTGCGTAACGATCTCGAAAGACTTGAAAGATGAAAATATTTACTTAAGATGAAATAAGATGTTTTAAAGCCACTTCGAGATGAAAAAAGTCATTAATTCCTTCTTTTTTGCTCTTTTTGTTTATGTTACTAAAACGCTTTCTTGCCTCAGCTCGATTCAAAAATCAGTTTCGGGTTCGCTTTCGACTAAGCCCCGAAAACTTGTTTCATAAGATCTGCAAAAATCACTCAACTTGCGGCCGGGTTAACTCGAGAATGGCGGAATTAACACCCAAACAGTTTTACGAAGAGATTTACTTTGAAATTTGATGAATATTTGTTGCGTCACGTAGGCATGACACAAGTCGTAATAAAAACAATAGAAAAAAATTTCTGGGTCTGTTAGAGAAGTGGTCGAGCGAGAAACAGAGAAAATTGGACAGTTCAGGAACCGATTAGACACGGATTGGTGTTCAAGTTGTAATTAGAACTAAGCATGAAGTACCGACGGCGTGGATAATTCTTGTAAATAAATTGGATGATGATGAAGTGAAAGTTTGTTTAATTAAAGGCATAGACTTGTTAAACGTTCTTAATCAATTGCATACACTTGGTTTTAATGAGAGTTTTAATGCAAAGATCTTATTTTACTAATGTTGTCTATCTAAAGCATAGACCAAGTAAAATTTTGTCAATACCAAGCATAGACTTCATTTAAATTTATAAAAATAAATACTAGAAAGTAGAAAAATGACCCAATTTGACATTCAAGAGACCTAACTTGTAAACTCACAAAACTATGCTACATTAAACTCGACATGGACCCTGCCAGAAACTCTCGTTCTAAGTCTATAAACTTGACCGTAAAAGCAGTGTAATTAAAAATTCAAGATTTCCATAAGCCAAACACTAGTTTATAGACTAAACTTCGGCAGAGCCTAGATATTCCGTATTCGGTCCCAAATTCCGACCCTAAATCCCAAGTCTACCTTCCCCCATCACCAATCACGCTCGTCCCATAAACATTCAACATTATAATTCTGGTGACATGAACCTTTAGCTTCATTTTTCATCCGGGATCCCTTAAAAGGATTAATCACGAGTCTGCTTTGTGTAACTTCATTAGTGTTCATGAGAGCGAGTCAAGATGCTGCTAATCCATCAAACTTTATGCTTCCGATTTACGAAAGCAGTAGACATTCATTCTCAGTCACCGGATGCGAGTCGAGTGAAAGAAAGAGCAGTTAGAGACAGCGATGTTCTAGCGGTGATAAGGGAAAGAATCACAATGGGCGTCTATGGGCAATAAAAAAACTTTAAATCATGCATTGTGCCTAAACAATGAAAAATTATTCACATTAGATTTGATTTAAAACTGACTTTTGAGCAGCAATTTTTCAATTTGGAAGTTGAAAAAGATTTCCGCTCGAGTCGTCGTAACGTGACACGGCAATCAAGTGCTTTTGTAGCGTTGCACAATCCATCAATTTGTTAGTCACACGCAGTAAACCGCTAACATCGTTCACGGTTGATTACATTCGAGCCCTCAGCAAGCGGGGGTTAACCTGTTAATTAAAAACGTACCCATAATTTCCGTATCACTCGTTTTGCGGCCGAGGAGGGCACAAATCAATCGATAGTTTGGTTTTGACTGACACTCGGCTAGTGTGTTCGTTCTTTTTGTGTGACTCATTAACGCATGGAAACCTAAAACAAATTGGAAGCTTCTCTTTATCGAGGGTGAGTGGGCTGAAAATCGATACAAATTTTGTTATTGCAGTTTGCGGAATGTCTGGGACATCTGTTCAGTCTTGGAGTTTCAGTTTCTTCGGTGAACAGCTCGGTTATTTGTCGAACTTTCGATGTGCATGAAGGTAAAAGTTCGAAGGTTACAGCTTGGGTACCTGGAGACGGCACGGCACCTCCCGAATAATATCAACAAAATATTTCACTTTTTGCGAACCGTCAGCTCAGCAATTTTATTTGTTTGTATTCACTTCTATGAATGCTTTTATAAATTCTGCTCACAAAAGAGAATTTTTGTTCTGATGAAAATTGCGAATACAAATTGTTGAAGATTCATCTCCGTCAGCGAGGGAAACTTATGCAAATTCATTCATAAAACAATGATAATCTCGCTTAAAATGCAAACGAAAGTTTTTTTTTGCTGTGTTCTCATTCCAGTTGAGCTGCTGCAAAGTTTATTAGAAACGAAAAAAGTCTGTAACATTTGCAGATTGTCTGGTCAGTTCCGCCCGGAAGCTGTGACAAGCCAGGGCAGAGTGGACTTTTCAAATTAATTTCACAAATCTCTTTTGTTTTTTGGATGAACAGCGACAAAATGACTGTTCCCTGTCTTAGTTTCGCAGTTGGCAGTGACTTTGGTGCTTGAGACGAAGTTTCTTTGTGATAAAATGCTGAAGAAAAGAGTTGAAACTTTGAGAGAAGCTTTGTAAAGCACGCTCTAATTTAAATGTGGAGTTGGCGGAGCCTGTAAAACAATTCATTTTAATGATTTGGAATGTTCGCACCTTCATAAATTCTCGTTTGCTTCCACAGAACGAGTTCATAAACTGAGCATTAAAAAAGTAAGCGTTGTGTATGAAAAAGGATTCAAATTGAGATTTTTATGGAGATAATTTCTCACAGGCTCCTGTTTAATGGCGCTGATTTATGTCAATTCATGGGAGAGCTTGCAAGAAAAACATTAAAATTCCGGTGGATAGTGCGCAATGGCAGCAAAGCACGTTAAACTTCTGAGTTCTCGTCTTCTTACGTTGCAGCCATAAATTGCGATGAGGTGCTACCTACACATTTAATGGGCACATTTCATTGAATTCGATGATGAATGGAACTACAGCGACTTTAATAATGTGACACTAAGACAGCGATGAGAACCTTTTGAGAGAATGGGAAATTGCAAAAGCGTTTGGGGCTGACAAGGAGATACGTGACAAGTATTGAAAGCTTGTTTTAAGATTTCTGTTGTGGCAACACGAGAGAAATTAAAAAAAAACCGTTTTAATCACTTAAGTGACGCATTTTTACGATTATTCCACACGATGTTCAAACTGTTGCATGTTTTTCACGTTTTTTTCCGTCCTTTTACACTCACACGGTTCTTTAATTATCCATGTTACGTGTCTCCGTCCCATTTTCGTGTCAATTCCTGCAATTTGGAATCTGATTACAGTGATTTGCGTCAGAATCATGCCAGAGATGCTCAATTTGGTTTCGAGAGCGTCTGCAATAGTGTGATGAACACGGAGAATGGCCAACAACGACTTCAGAAAGGATGTTCGACAACATCATTATTTGGGTCTTATTGCACTTATTATTGATCCTTGGTAATCATAAATTGGATTCAAATCCGTCTTGTTTGACAAACACAAGCTGAGATGACCGACGTACACACCCCAGAACAATGTGTGACGTAACCGGACA
>JPYR01000311.1:0-11053 GCA_000775305.1 Belgica antarctica
CCAAATCCACCTGAGATTTTGAATTGTTACATTACAAACATGATTTTTTTTTTGTAGATCTTTTTGAGTAATTGTCGTCAAAAGTTTTGAAAATTACCTTGATTTCCACCTCCATATCCACCCCCTCCGTGGCTCACACCTGCACCTCCAAATCCACCTAAAATGCATAAATAAAAATTGCAATAGATAAAAATAGTTCAAAATATTGAAAGGCCCTTTTTAAGGACATCAAAACAGTCAATATACTTCGACCAATATACTTAAGTTTGATGATTTTAGGATATCATTAAATGATATGACTGGTTATATCAATAGCCCGCGACCTTAAAGAGTTCCTGTATTTATACAATGTAACTGAAGGGTAAAACACTTTGAGTTGAGAGAAAGAAGACAAGTAAATGAAATGTCCCTTTGGGTGAAAAGTCAGTTCCAACAGTTTGAGCTCTTATAGCCGGCACAAACAAGCGTGTACGAAATTTCATACATGACACTGACTTGTAAATTTTTTTACATGCTTTTAAATCTTAAAACGTTGAACTTCAATTTAATATCTGTTAATCAGTTAAGTATTTACTGAGAAAAATTACTCTAATCTTGTCCCAATTTTTTCTGAATCACATTCTATTTGGTAGTTACCTTGTTGTCCTCCATATCCACCTCCTCCGTGACCGCCTCCTCCGTGACCACCTCCTCCTTGTGGATAACCTCCGCCTCCAAAACCTCCACCGCCACCTGTCGTTAAACAAAAACAAATTAAAAATGGTTCACGACTCTGCAAAAACATAATTTCAAATCTCCTAAATAACTAAGTAAGAAGTCACTGGAATAATGATTAAAGCAATGACTTTACTTTCCATGACCATTGCGTGACTCCACCTCACTAATAAATGATCAAAAAAGTTAGAAGCTTTATTATATCTTCAGAAGATGCTTATGATCTTTAAATTTCTTAACAGGAGTCACAATTAGAGGTGTGCATGGGCCCGGGCACGCATCAAATGTTCAGTAAACGTAAGAACCTACGAACGGGCACGGGCACCTCGGAGTGCCGTTGAAAAAAAAAATGTAACATTACAACATCCTTATTATCCTGTTTATGAGCCGGTCAAAGATATGCTGAAGTATTGGGGAGAATAAAATTCATTTTTTTTCTAAGGCTACGACTTCTTGCACAAACATTGTTGTGTGCTTGAACCGGCACATTTGCAAGCGGATCAACATTTTCAACAGCAGGAAATATTGTTGAGAAGAAGCGAACAAAACTCACTCGTAATTACGTTGAAGCTTTAACATTTGTCCATTACATGCTTCTACTAAACGAACAAATTTAACGTGTGTTGAAAGTTCAAGATACTGATAAATTTTAATTTGTATGTATTGAATAAAAAGTTGCTAACAATGTAAGATTTCTGTCTAAAAAATTAATGCCCTTAGGAAAAAGTCCCGTGCCCATTCATGAGCGACATTTGCCCTTGGGCACATAAAATTCCATTTTGATGCTGCCCATGTGCACGGGCACTTTTTCTAAAGGTACTCCCATCGGCACACTGGCATGGGCATTCGTTTAAAATATCGTGGCCACGGGCACACACTTCAAAATTCGTGCACACCTCTAGTCACAGTCTTGACGTTACGACTATTTTTTCTTTCCACTTTGTTTGTTATGTTGCTATGTACCAACTTTAAACTTATTTCTTTTGACTTGCTCACACACAAGTTTTGTCACTTCAAACTTTACCTTGACCGAAGGAGGTTGATTGTGCACTAGCACTTGCAGAAGCAGCTGAACCACCTACAAAATAAAACGGTTCCTTCAAAAAGGTGATTATAGACGCCCCAAACACTGCAGCTACGAGCTTAAACGAGCTGTATTGTTTAGTGATCCGTGCTTGCAGTTTCATTAAAACTTGAATCAATGAACACTTCAAAAGCTGAAACTAACCGAATCCGCCACCACCGACATTTCCGCCACCGTATTTATTCGGAGCTGTCAAGACAACGCTGGTTAAACCAGCAAGTATAAAAAGCACTTTCATTTCGACACAAAATAACTTGAAACAGTTTGCAACACTTCAAAAATCACGAATGAGTTCATGAATCTTAAAATTGAGATATTTATACAAAGTTCTTGTTAAATGGTTGTTCTTCCTACAATGAAATATTTGTTGTAATTGCAGATCAATCAATGCCAGTTCATGGAATCAGAGAGAAACGAGGATTTAGGGAAGGGAGGAATTTCCAGGTGCTTCAAAGGAACAGCTTCGAAGGGGAAAAACTTTTACACGAGGAGCCCGACAATGGTTTTCGCAATCAATCACTCTTCATTTGATGGTTCTTAAAAATAAATCAAACAAGTTCTGGAAATTGAAGCACATTGGTAGCTATTATGGTATGAACAGCTTTTTGCCGGTTATTTTGCAACATCATCTTCTTGGAATTCATAAATTTGGTAATTGGGCAAGACTAATATACAACACATTCAAAACAATCGATTTCGTGTTGATTGCTTTATTTAAATTTTGAACATTCCGCTCTCGTAGTAGATTGGGTTGTTGCTGTTGCATTTGAAGTACTAGATTGAGTTGTTGCTGCAGTTGAAGTGCAAGATTGAGTTGTTGCTACTACAGTTGAAGTACTAAATTGAGTTGTTGCTGGAGTTGTCATCGTAAAAGAGGTTGTGCTTTCGGTTATTGTAGTAGATTGGGTCATTGCTGGTGAAGTTGTAGCACGAGTTGATTGGACTGATGTTGTGTTCGTCGTTGTAGATTGCGTTTTTGAAGAATCGTCGAGCTACTGGCAGTAGTTGTTGTAGTTGAAGACATGCAACACTGACTGCATTTTTGCTTTCTATTGGAACAGTCACTTTGATGCCCCTTTGGACTATGATGATGATGCCTCTGTACAAATTTGGGAAACTTTCTCCGTGAAAGGAGATCAGCAGACTTCTCTTCATACTATGAAGAATCTTTGGATTTGTTTTCCGATTCCATCATTTGATTATCATCACAGCTTTTTCACGGTGGTCCACGCTTCCCCTGAGCTACAACGGTGGCATCACAAAACGCAAGAAGCAGTGATTGGATTTTCAATTTAACATTTCATTGCTTGGTTTCTGACGGAGCTTTTAAAATCTTAATAAGCTATATTTATAGCCGATTTATATACTTCAAGCTGTAAATCATATCTAAGCATTTTTTTAAATTTTTACAAGGCTTTTCTGTAGTTTATCTAAAACCCAAGACAGCTTCACCAATAGAACAGTAAACACACTTGACGTATTCAAGTTCTTTTTTTCAATTCTTTCAAGATCATGTGGAATTCACAGAAGTTGAAGAATTTTTAACGAATTTTTGAAACGAAAAAAAACTAGATTTTCGCCTAATACGCATGTGATGATTTCATCGACTTAAAAGACTTAAGTATTGATAACAAAACAAAATAATGACAAATTATTAGGGGATTTTGTCTTTTATTCATGATTTTAATTAGAAAATTTAAGAGTTAACAAATGATCGTGAAAAACTGTCTCCAGCTCAGCCCATATAATCTTGATAGTCGGTTGCTTGACCAAAAAACGAAGAAAAAACCATTAAACATGGAAAAATTTAAAGTTCTTTAATAATCAATCTAGGCGTCTTTTAGGTTTGCTTTAAGTTGTTGTCGTGGCTGTTGTGGTACTGGGAGTAGTGGATTCTGTCATAGTACTAGTACTAGATGGAGTTGTTGTTATGGTCATTGGAGTTGTGCTTTCGGTCGTTTTACTAGCTTGAGTTGTTGCTTGCGTTGTTGTACTAGCCTGAGTTATTGCTTGCGTTGTTGTACTAGCCTGAGTTGTTGCTTGCGTTGTTGTACTAGCCTGAATTGTTGCTTGCGTTGTTGTACTAGCCTGAGTTGTTGCTTGCGTTGTTGTACTAGCCTGAGTTGTTACTGGTGTTGTTGTACTAACCTGAGTTGTTGCAGGTGTAGTCGAACTACTAGTAGTAGTTGTTGAAGTCATACAGCACCTATTTCGTTTTTTATCTTTTTTGCTGTCTGTACAGTCACTTTGACGCCCCTGTGGTCTGTGATGACGATGGTGGCCACCTTTTGGACCCTTATTTCTAGACTGACGTTGATCAGAATTTTCTTCAGATGATGAAGAATCTTTGGATTTATTGTCCGGTTCCGTCATTTGATTGTCATCACAGCTTCTTCTCGGCGGCCCACGCTTTTTAGCATGAACTACCATGGCAGCAACGCACAACAAAAGAAACACTAATTGAATTTTCATTTTGACACTTCACTGCTTGGTTTCTGATAGCTGATAGAGCTTTTGAAAACTAGGAAGGTGTATTTATAGCGAATTTTGTTTACCTTCGTTCTCTTTCCTGAAGTTGTAGACTTTTTATGTTACGCTGAAACTCCAAGCAGCCACATCAATTGACTAAGAAATATTAATATATTCAAGTTTTTTGTCGATTCTTACAAGACGATAAAACATTCGTAGAAGTTGAAGAGTATATTTTTAGTGAATAAATTGTTGGCAGCATGACTGGGAAGCACAACTAAAAGTTGTCTTCTTATTAAACGAATATTTTTGTCAAAAAATAAAAAAATCAAGCCATAAATTTAGAAAAATTCTTCAGACCCTCTGAAATGAACAAAAATTATTTTTCCATGCGCATGACATGATTTCATCGTTAAAAAACTTGAGCGCCCACCAATATTGATAGCAAAAAATTCAATTACAAGTTATTGGGGTTTTTTTCTTTTATTTACGAAATTTTCGCACTATCATTCTAACGTGCGCTTACTTTTCTGATGGCCTTTTTGATCTTGCGACTTTCAAATGTTTTATGGGTCAAAATTGAGTGCCTCGGTGCTGTCGTTATCGACTTGATTATGGAAGTCAGTTCTGTGAATGAGATAACAGTTAATAAAGAGTTTCTGAATCACTAAGTGTGTGCATCTTCTTACTCAATGCCAGTTCCGAAATCATCAACTGATGGAGGGCTGGTTGAGGTAGTCGTTGTGACTGGAGAAATTGTTGTTGTTCTGTGTCTGTGATGGTGGTGGTGTCTGTGATGATGTTTTCCACCAGTTGAGTCTTCACTTGGCATTGGGACGCCGTGTTTCTCGTGCCACTCTGCATTATGACCTGACTGGTGATGATGTTCTCCGCCCTCGTTTCCATCTACACCACTTCTCTGATGAAATTCGGTATCATGTTGGAATTGATGTCTGTGGTTACCTCTGCGTTCGCCGCCTCGTCTTGCCCCGCAACCCCGTCTCTGAGAGCGTTCTGTCGGGACGTGTTCATCTTCCGAAGAAATTGAATCTTCGAGATCTGCATCATCTGCATTTGCAGCAATCTGATTATCATTGCGATGTCTACCTCGATAGTGTCGTCTTCGTCCGATTTGATTTTCACCTTCCTCGTCGGCATGACGATGTGCAAATGTTGCGACAACCAACAAACCCAAAATTATTAACTGAAGCTTCATTAAACTTTTTTCTCTTGTGTGTCTTTCAGGAAGTTCTAAAGTAAACTGATGCAGTGAAAAGTTTCGCAAGCTGTATTTATACGGTGCTGATAACACGTCTTTGTTTGGGATTCGGCCAAGTCATGATGTTTATTAAACAAGTCGGTGCTTTACATTCCGGATTTCTGACGAAATTTTTAATCAATTTCTACTTGTTCTCGGGATATTGCAAAATGTGTCAGATGAGTTTTAAAGGTTTGACGATTAATGCAGCAAAAGTTTTGCTGATTTTGCGCTTAATTGGAATTTGATTGACGATTGACCGGAACTGAAAATAAGAATAATTCCTTATTTTTGGCAATAAATTTCTCTTGAATTCATTCAATTCACTACGAAAATTTACTCCACACTTAACATTGGAACAACCCCCGCTAAGTTTAATGACGAATGAATTCACTCATTGCTTCGGCATTTCCGAGACTTAGTGATAAGTCACTATGAGACGTCTTGCGCTCTCATTATTGCGCGCTAAAAGTACGCCATTCAGTTGAACGGATAATCGTGTCTAAAGCGTCTGGATTATAACTTTCACTGTTCTTAGAATTCACTGTCGTTGTTCGTTCGCTTCCAAACCCTTCAAGTGATAACGACGCAAATAAACACTTCGGGGATTTCTCGAAAAGATTCTTGACAAAATCTTTTTGTATTTTAAAGTCTCGACGCAACAGCACAGAAAGGTCGTCAAATGTGCTTAAAAACTTTATTATAATTCTAAAAGAAACGCTTTCAACAATTTAGCATTTTTGGGTTGCTGCCAGCTGTGAAAGTGCAATTTAGCTTTTTATATTTCTCTTTTTGCAAGCTCGTTCAACAAGTTCAACTGTAACAAGTGTTTTTTAACTTTCTGTTCGTTAGAAAAAGAATTGTTTTATGGGGATTGAAAACATCATCAATAATAGTTCAAGCTGCCGACGGCGGGTAACAGAAGATAAAAGAAACAAGTAGCCAAGAAGATTTTCGCACTGAAAAAACGTTTATCAAGAATCAGTTGAGTAGCTAAGCACAGAGTGCACGCTATAATTTCACTGAAAAGTTTTTTAATAAATTTAAATAAAAAATATCGTGCGCTACTCGAAACGCTTGCATTCTTCTATTTATCCGTCTTGAAAATAATGGCAAAATATACAGAGAAGTGCAAAAGGGTGACAAGTTGATTGATGAAATTTTTCGGATTCTTCAACGCAACGTTTGTGAACTGCATAATTCAGATTTTGACACCTTTGCACTTGATTTTCACAGTTATTATCTGCTACTGTTTACCCCAACGGCAACACTAAGCTTTTCTTCATCACACCGTTTGCCGTTGTGCATTACATTTCTCAAGAGCTCCGTGGATCGCTGCTTTGCAATAAAGTCTGTAGCGCATTTTCTACGCTTTTGTAAGCAATAAAACAAGCTGAGAGCGAATGAGAAAATTGAAAAAAAAAAACTGCTGGAGCTGCCAAAAAATATAATAAATATGAAAATTCAGTAAATGTTTTGTTGCTTTTCTTCATTTTAATCGGATTCTTGCTTGCTGTGCAGACTATGTGTTTTCGGTCCTAACAAGCTTCGTGTAAGCGCATACATTGCTTGTGGAATATAAAATTAAGCTTTTGGAAGAAATGGAGATGTGCAAAATCGAGAAAAGCTTGAAAATTGTACGAGATCACTAAACGGGGATAAATTTTCAATTTAAAGTTTCGCCGTACGTTTCTGAATTTAATTTAACGTTATTTATGTCAAGGTTCATGAAGGAATAGCAGAAACTTGAAGAAAAGTTTCACAAAGTTGCAGTTTTGAGTTTGTATTGCTGTATTTTCCTTCGAAAATTGCAGAAGAGAAGTTAAGTAAGAACAGCATCAGAACTTTCGGCAATTTAGATCGGAAGCTTAAAATTTTGCAGTCAACTGCAAATTGTTCTTACAGTTAAAAATTTTACAAGTTTTGTCACTACTGAAAATTCAATTACTTGAAAATATGCTGCAAGTTGTCTCGACTTTTAAGGTTCATGAAATTGATGTCTTTAAACTTCTTTTAAAACTATCCTAGATCAGTTCCGTGTCCCCGAAAAGTTCAGTCTCCAAAACTTTTGATCTTTTTGTCGAGATTCAAACCTTGAACACACGTCATCTTTTCAGCCGACTGGATCTTACAAAAATTCTTTTTGCTTTAAAAATAGCTTTAGGTGCGTCACATTACAGGTCGTATCATAAACATTGTGGGAGATATTTTCCTTTCTGTTCACCCGAATAGAAAATAATTCAATTTTACTTTGAACAAGGATAAAAATAAATTTCCAATCTCGAGGTATTTCCATGCATTTAACATTTGTAATGCCAGAGATAGCAAAAAAGCTTCAGTACACATACAAAAACCGATTTTTCGCATGGGTAAATTAAAAATTGAACCCAAAGTTTGAACTCACGCTGAAGTGGTTGGTAGTCTGTATAAACAGTTCCTTATGACAACGATGATGATGTTTAGCTGATGCGAATGTTTTCTACCTTTTCCCAAATTCGAATCGAACGAGAAGGAAAAGCAATTTAAATATTCAATTAGAAGTCATTTCGTGGCTAGAGACATTTGAGTTTCCATTATTCATCGTTTTTAAGGTGTTCCTTCTTCGATTGCCGGAAATGTTCCAAACATTCACCACCTCCAAAACTCACCTCAGAGTTTGACGAAAAGTTTGTTTCACGGAAAATGCAAATTCAACGGAAAATTCTCTCTTAGTGATGTCTTGAAGGCAAGGAAAATTTTCGAAGCAGTTTTCTTTCCCAATAAATAATTGATTTTGTATTTTCCGCTTCAGATGCAAAAGTTTTAAAATAGATAATCGGTTTGGAGTAATATCTAAATAATGTTGAATTAATTTCAAACTTGTAAGTTTTCAATGTTTAGCTTAAAGCTACTACGTATTTCGGATGTATTTACTAATTATCCATCTTCAGAGCAAATTTTGTGACTTTTCACTCAGAATCTTTTTCAAGAATTTTAAATTAGATAAATTTTAAACTTTCTCAATAAATAAATTCGAGAAAAGTTTTATCTCAGCATCGAATCTGCATGCTGGTTTAGAGTTTTCACTTGAAGCATAACAGGCTTTTAATTGACCCCGGCAGCCGGCACCATGAATTCATTGGTTATTTGAATGAAACTTACCAGGAAAACTTAATCGAATAACACTTTCAGAAAACTGTTGATTTTGCGATAAAAATTTTGCGAGTTGCTTTCAGATGGAAATAAGTTTCTCCACAACAAATTTCCAAACCTAGAATCATTGAATTATCCTTTCCAAATCACTTTAACTCAGGAAATGCGTTCCAGTACTTTCACATCGAAGCTAAAGTAATTTTCCTTGAGCTCCAAATTCAATTTGTGCATTCGTCGTGTGATGCCAAAAAGATTTACAATCACTTCTTCTTCTAGCACTGGGACCAAGGCAACAGAAAAATCACTCTTGTGTGAAGGAAAATCAGTGAAAATTCTCTCCGTCTGCTTCGTCACGCTCAAATGATTTAAATTTTCTTTCTGGAAAAGTCTTTATGATTTTCCAACTGTTTTGGTGTCATAAAAATTTCATCCTTAAGGCTTCCTTTCTCTTCTAAACTGCCACAAAGAGATGGAAAACTTTTTTCTGAACAATAAATTATGAATTTAATTTAATATTTTTTCTTTTGGAAATCGCTTTTGTTGGATGAAACATCTTACTGATAGAAACGTATAAAAAGTGAACACCGAGAGTCGTTTAGAGTCGGGTGGGCTATAATTTCTTCGTTGTGGAAACTCGTTTGACTTCTCCTGCCACCGGTGTTTTAAATGCCATAATGCTTTGCGTATAAATAAGACTCATGGTTTTTGCTTCTCATAACCGAAAATAAATGGAAAATTTGCCAAGAACCACCTGTGAAACTTTTTCTCTCATCCCGGATAGCGTCAGAGAAAAACAGCATCTTTTACAGCCGCGGCATGCTTTGACACAGTACTGAAGATACTCAGGTCTCGTTGTTCCACTAGAGCACTCTCAAAATGACGCTACTTTGTGTAAAGCCAGCCAAACGTATTTTTCTCTTTTGGATCTCTGCTGGGTTCGTCAAACAGCCAGCAGCTACAAGTTTTTTGTATTTGACGGAGCATTTACGAGTTTTACTTTCTCCTGTTTTCATTCTTTTCCATTCGCAACACAAATTTTCGTCTTTAATCTTTATCCTATTTTAGTACGGTTTAATGTATTTCTTCTAACGAAATGTTTAAGAGATACTTTTTCGTCGTCATGCCCCATCTTCGCACCCTTCTTTCTAGAGACGCTTGTTGTTTCCTGAAGCACTCATACTGTATACTTTTTGTGTGTTGTTATTTGCGAACAAAGAGATATACCTGAGAAAAGTTTCTTTTGGTTTGTTTCTCGGGTCGGAAAAGCTTTTTATTGACTTCTGTCGCTTTCTGTTTACTTTTTCCCTTCTTGCCATCATTCAAAAAGTTTTAATAGTTGCGATCGCACACACAAAAACGACAACGGAAGGAATTCTAATCGACGGTGGTGAATTATTTGTGCCACAGGCGGGAATTCAATTCACTTTCTTAGATTGAATTTTGGATTCATCATTTAAATGAATTAATTTTCCACCTTTTGAACGAGTTTATGAGACTTTGTTTGCTTACGTAAAGTCGGCGCTGCTGCTTCGTGTTAAAGTTTACATTGTCTTATTGTTGTTGGAACAGGGCGAGTCTTGATTAAGAAGTTTTCTTGAGTTAAGGGAAAGGTCTGAGCTGGGAATGAAACAATTAAGTCGAGTGAAAGGAAATTCTGTCGAGAGAATTATTTGATTTTAAGCCAAACATTATTCAAACTTTCGTTGTTTCTGTCTGCGAATAAAAGATCCGCATGGGACAAGAAAGCAAAGCTGCTTTATTCTACCCGAGTCGCCTTTGTAATTAATGGATCAGCTATTTGGCCTGTTTCAACGAGCTTCGTGTTGTTCTCAAGTCTCAAAACAAACTTTATTGAATGGCTGCATGTTTTCCTTCGCCTTTGCACCGTATCCAATTAGATCGCATCGCTAAGAAAGTTATGAATTTTTGATGTCGGCTTTTAGAAGTTTTACTTCGAGTTTTCATGTTTGATTTTCATCGGAAAACTTTTCCCGTCTTCCAAGTTTTTGAAGAACTCTCGTTTTAAATTCATTCGCCGGGAATTATTGATTGTGTCACTTTGCTGTTTTGACTTTAGTTGCTTTAAAATTGAAAAGTGATGGTTTCTAAATATAAAATTGTTTCTAAAAATTGTTTGTTAAAAGAATTTGAACATTTCAAATAAATTTGAAAGTTTTAAAGCATGTATTATTTTTCGAGTTTATTTTTTTCTCTTTTTTTCAAGTTAAACTAAAAAAAGTTTTACAAAAGATTCATTTCTGAGCCCACTTCCGAGAAGGATGATTTGTTTCGGGCATAAGTGAAGCTAACAGATAACTTGTCCTAAGATTGACATTGAAAACAAGATGATCTGGTTACAAGAAATCAATGTTTTAATCAGAGGTTGAATTTTGACT
>JPYR01000311.1:11222-31695 GCA_000775305.1 Belgica antarctica
GTCTAAAGTCTAAAGCTAAAGTCTAAAGTCTAAATTCAACCTCTGGTTTTAATGATACAAACCCCGAGAATCCGTGTAATGTCTCGTCTGCCGACAGTCTGAATTCCTTTGTTGTCTTAGGTGTCAGTAGTTTTGTAGTAAAATCGAGATAATAAATTTGATTCACGTTTGGGGCAGTAAATTTAAATGAAGCAGCCAGAAAGGGTTCTCCATTAAATTAGAAGAATCCTTTTTAAATTATCCAACAATAAATTAAGTATCGAGATTCCCCCCTCGTTGTCAAATCTGATTAATTAAAAAGGTTCAACAATTGCCCGAAATAAAATTCTTCCAATTTTTGTTTTGTGGCTGTCGGGACTTCGAAGTTCGGCAAAGCATTCAATCGTTCAAAATGTTTTTAATTAAGAAAATCAGGTATGTTGTTTTGCACCACTTTTCGAGGAAATTATATTAAATTAAAACCACCGGAGTTTGCTTCAAGAAAGTTTTAAACTTTTTAATCCCCGAAGGCCCTTAACTCAAGCTTGCTTATTGAACTGAACGTTTTCTTGTTGGCAGAAAATTAAAAATCAAATACACCGTTGCGAATTGATTGCTAGAAAAACTTTTCCTTACTGAAACGAATTCATTCGGTATGTTCGACAGTTAGAACTCACACTCTTGGTTTAGACTGCAATCCTTCATAGAATTGGTGAACAATTCTGGCAGAAAAACTGCACATCAGTTCATTTTAAAGCTTTTTTCAATCCTTATGAAGACATTTTTCTATGGAGTCATCTAATTCAAACAACTTGTGAATTTTCCCCAAGACAGCCACGAGAAACTCACAATAAATTCAAACTGAATTGAAGTCAGAAGGCTTTTATGAAATTTTTCGACAATGCTTCTTGTAATTGAAATTAAATTACAACTTGCGGGATAAGTTTTTCCCGGATGCAATGCATCGAGTTTTTCCGTTTATTTTTCAACCATTACGCTTCACGAGCATTCAATTTACTGTCAAAGCAGCCCCAATTGATCGTCTTTGACAATAATTTATTGCGAACGAAACATTTATTATTTTTTCGTTCACTTGCACAAGTTATTTTACTGCTTAATCCTTCGAATGGATTTCCCTTATGCCATCCGGTAAATTATTACAGTTTCTAAGAAAGACAATATTTCAGTTCCACTCTTCCGTGAACATTTAAAGATTTCCACTTTTGCAAAGGAGTTTTCTCAAATGAGATTTCTGTATCGTTTCACATTTTCCAAAGCTTTTTTAAACATTTTCAGTGTTATAAAAATTTACTGCTTATGATAAATTACACAAAAAAGTGAACTAAACCTTATAAAAAGTGCACTTTCTGATCAGATATTCATGATTCAAAGGAAACTCCGGAGAAAAAAAAAGACATTTATGTTCGGTGGAGTGCACTTAAAAGCTTTCGATGGAGCATAAAGTTTTCCTAAAAGCTTAAAGGTTTAGTTCATTGATCAGTCAGCTGGAAATACAAGAAATTAAACTAGAATTTAAGATAAAACCGTTCTAGAAAAAAAAAATTGTTTATTTCAGCAATTTCCTTTCAAATTAAATTTCCATCAAGAAAAAATCAGAAAAAAATTAAAATGCCTTTAAAATCCACAAAAAACGCACTTTCGTGCATAGTCTCAATGGATTTCCCATGACAAGGTTTCTGTCTTTGTTTGATATGTTCAACAGTAAAAGATATGTCAGATTGGTCCTGAAACGTCCTGAGAAGCGTCATCTTTGTTAAATGAAAATCGTTTTTCCCATACTTCAACATGTGACCTGCGCAATCGGTCTTTCGACTTGTCTGATTCGTTTTCGATGGATTCTTAGACAGTATCGACATGAATCAGACAACATTCGTTCGAATGACGTCACACTCAGTTGTTGTTATCGCCAAATGTTTATCAAAGGGAAAATTCAATTAGTCGCTATCTGCAGCCTAGTTTTAATAGATTGTTTAGGGCTTTTCATAGTTATTTCAAAAATAGCTTTTGCGTCATCAAGTTTTAATTGACAATTGCTCGAAAGTGAAGATTAGGACGAGCAGAAAATGTAAACAGTCGCGCTGGAAAGTAAAATCCTGCATGTAATTGGAAATCCTCGTGCTTTTCGGAGAGAGAAAAATCTTGGAAAAATTACATCATTTACTAACACTTTCGCAGACAGGAAAATTCACTTTTTTCAGTGAACCATCAACACTCGCTCCGATGAAAATTATTAAATTAAGTGTTTTTATGCCAAAATTAAGAGCCCAAGTCGTTGAAACTAGCACATAATGTCGAGCCGCAGTGAAGTGATATGATGGCTACGCACATCGAGCAGTGGAGAATCCGAAATAGGCAAAATAAAAAACGCCAGAAAAGAAACAGTTCCATTTTTGTAATACGAGAACAGTCTTGCTAATTAGCACTCGAAGCGATGTCGTAGTTGTGATAAGCTGTGTTCAAAGTGACGCTAGTTCGTTTCCCTCTCGACTTGGCGTAGAGTTCTTGCGGAAATCTCACCAAAATCTCGGCTAGGGTCGACTAAGAAAATTTCTTGCATCAAGAGAAGAAAAAGAAAATTGTGTGCAGTGGTGGAAAATGTCAGGGATTGAGAGATTCTGCAAAATTACATAAAAATATAGCAGCGACACAAAAGAGAAAATTATTTGCGAAAATCCAAAATTTCACCGACAATGACAGCACGGAAACAAGACGTTCGAGGATTTGTGTCGCAAAGCAAATGACGGCGACTCGAGAGAATCGTTCGTTAAAGCCAAACAAAAGAAAATTTCCCCAAATCTACGAGGAAGTTTTCTTGACTGAAGGAAGTTCACAAAAAAAGCACCCATAAAACAAGAAAACAAAAAAATTCACTCGAACTCGGTTCAATTTTTGTTGTAATAAGCCGAGAGTTGAAGTATAAACAAAAGGAAAAGATTTTTCTAAGATATATGATAAGAAAGATAAGTTAATTAAGTGGCAAACGATAAATTGGTTAACCAAATGAAGAATGAAGAAGCAAAACATAAGAACTCTATCGCTGATTGTAGTGACTTTTACGTATCTGCTGGTTGGTGCAGCGGTTTTTGGTAAGCATAACGTTTTTTTTGACGGCTAAGGGCCTTAGATGGAGGGATTGGGTCGGTTTAAAGTGTTACCACATTTGAATATTCATTAAAATCCGGTTTTAAAGTTGGTGAAACGATATTCAAAAGAAAACTTTGCACGACCTTCACCACAACTAACATTTTCGACACTTTTTGTGAAATACAACTTAACCTTAAAATTTATATAGTTAAGTATTCAACCAAAAAGGTTACAAAAAGTTCCTGGTAGGTCAAAAAAGGTTCAAAAAGGTTGGATTACAAGCTGAAGTTTTAGACAGTCGGAGATATATGGTTTTCCACCCTCTCTACTGCCCACTGACAGGCCCTGTCCGCATGGAAATCTATTTGAAATCTGAAACTCGAGGGAAAAATTTATTTCCGTCTTCCAGATGCCCTCGAATCCGAAACCGAGCACAAGCGCTGGAAGGCACTGCAGTCGATCGAGGACATGATAATAAAGAAATACAAAATCAAGCCAGATGACTTCAAAATCATCGAGACAGTGATACTGAAAACGGAGCCACACAAGGCGGGCAATCAATGGAAGTTCACGGGCGCTTTCTATTACGGTTAGTATTGTGGTCACGCATCTACAAAATGTCGTTTTACTAAAACTGTTCCATTTGCATACACGCAGTGCTGACTGTGCTGACAACAATTGGCTACGGGCACTCCACACCGTCAACGGTCTACGGAAAACTGTTCACAATGTTCTACGCAATGATTGGAATTCCCTTAGGTGA
The DNA here is from genome assembly GCA_000775305.1 of Belgica antarctica. NCBI lineage: Eukaryota > Metazoa > Arthropoda > Insecta > Diptera > Chironomidae > Belgica > Belgica antarctica. Next base: position 15,070 of record JPYR01000311.1, read on the forward strand.
AGAAACTTTTGAGCATTGAACTTTTACACCTGAACTTCCTTTGTTGTTTATTCGTGCTTGCAGGGCTCGTGATGTTCCAAAGTATCGGTGAAAGAGTCAACAGACTGAGTAGGTGAGTTGAAAAGGCATTTGTCCAGATGGTGTTTCTTCCCCAATTTTATTGTTTGCGTCATGGCGATTAAGCAATAAATAGCGAGCCGCTCATGCTGCACATTAATTATCCCGAAACAAAGACTTAACGAGCCTTTTTCTTTTCTCCTTTAACAGCTTTGTAATACAGACCGTTAAGAAATCCTTAAATTGTCGGAAGACGACAGCAACGGAAGTTGATCTAATTTGTGTGGTAACCACATTGTCCAGCCTGACCATTGCTGGTGGAGCTGCTGCTTTTTCAAAATTTGAAAACTGGAAATATTTTGACTCAGTTTATTAGTAAGTGTCTTGAGCTTAAGTGCTTTAAAGTAAATGCTTGGTAATTTAAAAGATCGGTGAAGTTTTAGGGGAACTTAAACGATGAAGATTGCTTGTTCATTAATCAACCAGCACTGTCTTCAACTAGCTTATGGTTTCAACTAATTTGAAATTCATTGAAAAAGTTCGTTTCAACAGCAAGCGAACAATAAAATAAATATAACAGTGATGACTTAACAGTTCTAAAGATTTCGACATAGATTAAAATATGAAAGCTAGTTAAAGAGAGTGTTGAATCATAATGCAAAAGTTTAAAGCACTTCATTGCTATTATGCAACATTAAGTTCCAACTGAACTGCAGAAATTGAAACTTAAAGTTCCCAAAACTTTGTCTGCATTTTGGCAGTCCTTTCATCGAGAACTTTTTTAATCTGTGGTCGTTACAGCTGTTTCATCACCCTTACAACAATCGGCTTCGGTGACATGGTCGCGTTGCAGAAAGACGATTCGCTCAATAAAAGACCAGAATACGTCCTATTCGCCCTCGTTTTCATTCTCTTCGGACTTGCCATTGTTGCTGCGTCTCTAAATTTGCTGGTTCTGCGTTTCGTCACGATGAACACAGAAGATGAAAGAAGAGACGAGGCACAAGCAATTCAAGCCCTTCAAGGTTCGTTAATCTCTTGATGAATAGAATTTTATTACCGAAAATTCAATTTCCACAGGAGCCGTTCGTTTAGAAGGCGATGTGATAACGGCTAACGGTTCCATACTTAGTGGGCACCTCGGCCATAGAATCCATATAGATCCAAACGCCAATTATTACCCCCAATTACAGCAGCAAGACTCAGTCTCCCTCGAGGGCGACAGGAATTCAATGTGTTCATGTTCCTGTGGATGCTTCCGGGCAACACGGCAGAGACGGTAATTAACACCGTTCGGTGTGAGTGCGAAAATGTTTTAAAATTTAACCAATTTTAGCCAAAAATATCACGTCCGAAAGCCACCCCCGCCGCCATTTTATATTCAGCCAATGCCAGTGCCACGCTTTGACTTCCGAGACATCAACAAGGAACGTCTCAAAAAGATCTCGCTGTCGGCATCGTCACTTCCGCCTGTCGGCCTGTTTCCGGTCGAAGACAAATTGCGCAACATTCCAGCCATCACCGATGGCGCGTACAACTTTCACAACTCGCATGACAATATGCACGACGAAATGTACAATTTTTATGAAGATGACGTGATGACTCACACTGAGAAACGCCATCATTCGCTAGAATATCTTGACGATTTCTATCCCATCGACGATCAGGAACTGTTCGAAGACCTGTTGGACGAAGACGTCAAGAGTGGACCACCGCAGATGACAGCAACAACGACCATTGCCTCACTGAAATACATTCAATCGAACATGCAACAGTTTCCGCAACAATCAACAACCGTCAGCATTTCACAAATGCAAACCCGAGCTTCTTCGCTTTAATCGATCGTCGATAATGAAACCGAATGGAACAAGATTTGCCAAACCAGAAACAACAGAGATTTTCGCACGATAATAAGTTCATGCACTCAAACGACGGTGTCCTGGCATCGTCGACTAACCTACCTAGTTATGAAATCCTATTTAGATAAATTTTTAAAGAAAATTTAGTCCGACGGATCAAGAAGTCTTGAGATTGATGCCAAAATCCGAAAAACAATGCCAAAAACTTTTTTCCTCTCACTGTGCAATAAAAAGGCGCCTGTAGATAGAAAACATAAAACATTTTTTTTCCAAAAAACTTCTTGTTCCCGTTTTTAAACTGGCATGTCGGATGGTGACGGATTTTTGTTTGTACAACAAATTGATTCCGAGTGGTGTTTGTTGGTGACGTTGTTGTGTGTTACACAAGTGGGTCAAGCTGCTTCGCAAACATGACGTCAGAACACAAATTCCTACCTTAAAACAGTCGTGAATGCAGTCGAATCATCCAACATGCCATGTTTTTTCCTTCAAACAATAGCCCAGGCTGCAATTCAAAGTAAATAGGGAAACAAGTTATAATGAAAATTACACCAATTGCATAAAAGTAGGTTTTTTATAACAGAAGTTTAGTCAGGAGGGAAGAAACATTCGTAAAATTAATTAAAAATTGTTCGTTCTAAGAACATAAGGCATAAGTGGTTTGGAAGTTTCACAGTCGAGATATTTGACGCAGCAGATTTTCACTCAATTAATTTTCCGACGCAATAGGAAAAACTTGTAGTCAGGGTGGATTCAAAGCTTTAATGGACTTCTGGCATACCAAAGCTGACGATAAAAAGGAAAATTTTCTTTGAAATTCTAAGCTGAAGGAAGGGAAATGGGTTGGATGCAGAAGAATTTGTCACAAAATGTCTTCAAAGCGATGGGCGGGAGTGGGCGGTGGTGTTTGTCACAATTCATCAAAGAATTTTAAAGGCCAAGTATGGAAGGGGGTTGGTGTTATGTTTCCAATCAAAGTCAACGAAAGATCTGTCATTTTAATTACTGCATTTGTTCACTGTTCTGGGGAGATTCTCAAAGCTTCTGGCGCCCTTAGCAGAAGCTTGTTTAACATTCAAACAATTTTATATGAACATTTTTGTATTTATCTTCTTGAAAGTAGGGTAGCTTGTTGATATTGTGCAGCTTTTATTTACTTTATCCCGCTTTCTTGAAAAAAATACGCATTGAAAGCACTTCATTCCATCTTTACAAGAGCTTTTAGTTTCTTTTGAAGACAAAACGAAGTCGTTTAGTTGTGTAAGTTTTTCAAAACAGGGAACTAAAAAGTTGAAAGTTTCGCAACGTTAACAGTGAACCCAAGTCATTGCTACTCATTTCAATAAAAGAAGCTTAATCAAAGTCACTCACATTGTCTCTTACAAATCAACCCAAAAAGCTTCGAATCTACTCCTAAATCACATTAAATTAAGATTTATCAAAGCAGACGCATAAAACGCTTATAACGCAATAAGAGAAAACATTACTTTCCATTTTATATTCATTCAGTCGCGACTTCATTAATCAAGTCTTTCATTTGGATTGAGTACGATAAGGGAAAGAAAAAGGAAAAGTCGGAAATTGATCGATTAACTTAAGCTTAAAAAAGTTCAAAAGTTTTATTAAAAATTGTTTCGACGAAGGAAGAAGAAAATTAATGTGAATGTTGACTTAAAAAGTTAATTTCGTTTGTTTTTAAAAAAGCTGAAAATAAAGGAAGAATAATTGAAAAGTTTTTGTTTCCGACTCAATCACACAATTTCGCGACTTTTCAGATAAACTCGCCTAAGATTGGCCAAGTCAATCAACCAAACAAACAAAATGTTTCTTGATAAGTGCGTATGAAAGTGCGACAACTGCTCACGAAGCCCTACAGCAGTGGAAACACATAATGACCTCGAAGCAAGCCTAGTCAATTAACAAATCCATCTAAAGCTTCTGGTTTTCTACAGTTTTATTTTCCCATAAGGAGCCTGAAAACCATGAACAAGAAATACACTCTGTCAGCCAGTCACTAGTTATCTAAAGGATGTGTGTCTTCAAAGTCTTGCTTTGGACGAGGGTTTATAGTTTAGGAGTAGCAGTTGATGAACCTGTGTGTTTGAGATGAGCTTTGTGAACTCAGCATCGAGAATTTATTCTTTACAAATTCCGATGACGCCGCAGGCCAAGCGAGCGCCGGCGTTTCCGGTCGACTTCGACAGCTCGTGTCCTCCATCACCCAAGTCATCGACATCAGCGTGAACGACGACGGTGCGACCTAAGATGCTGTTGCTTCCGGCCAATGAAATATGCTTGTCGGAGATGTCGACTTTAGCGATTCCAGACGCATCGGCAGTGACGTTTCCCAAGTCACCAGCGTGACGAACGGCGTGAGTTGGACCACCGTGTTCCTTTGCATGTGGGTTGAAATGAGGGCCAGCGCTCATGCACCCGTTGGTGCCATCTCCGAATTCGTGGATGTGGAATCCGTGCAGACCGGCCTTTAATCCCTCGACTGAGCCAGTCACTTTAACGGCATCGGACTCAGACTGAAAGCAAACACACCCACCTTCGTTAGTTATGCAAGTCATCAAGAGGTTGAAAGATAATAGAATCGATAATGAGTGCGACGGAATAGCAAAACAACAATTTTAAGGTCAACTAAAAAATTGAACTCACGGCTTGAGTGAAGAAGATCGTCCCCTTCACGTCTCCAGCAAGTACGCACACAGCTTTCGGCATAATTAATAACTTGGAATGTTCTGGCTTGGTTTGAGTTGATTTCAAGAATGTTCTTTTAGTTTTTCGCACGGCACCAAAGTCGTAAATTGGACTGTTGATTGAAAACCTCTGCAGGCTGGATTGACATAGGCGAGGGGCTGGCAACAACATGAAGTGAAAAACGTAAACAAAAAGATTTAAATTTGATTAAATTATAAGTACTGAGTGTATTGCACCGGAAGTCAGCTTGAATCGAAGCTGAAGTAAGCAATAATAGCTGAGACATCGATTTAATTGAGCCAAACATCAAGAAGCCAACATGAACACCGAGAACTGCTGTCGAATCTGCCTTGAAGAGTCTTGTTATGTCGGCTACAACTTCCAAGAATATTCAGGCGACTCAACTATCGGTGAACTTATCAGACGAATCAGCCCAGATATCTGTGTAGGTTTTTATTACAGTAATTAAACGGAATTTTCACAAGTTTCTCTTAAAATTAAAGCTTGAAAACAAACCCGACAACATTTGCAATGACTGTCTGATCCAGCTGAAAGCAGCTTGCGACTTCAAACAGAAATGCGAAACATCAGATATGTTCTTGCGCAACATCAACTTTGAACGGAAGTTCCAGATCTTTGACGACGCTGCTGCAATTGACGATCTCTTCATCGATACGAACCTCTTCGACCAGGACTACATTCTAGACCCTGATTACATGGAAGATCCAACTGAAGACTATTTCAAGCCCGACTTTGACAGTCTGGATTCCAAGCAGACGGACTCGAACGAGGCAGAAGTCAGCAGCAAAGGAACGCAAGTCGAAATGCATGTTCACCAGACAGAGAAAAGAAAAATTACCAGAAATCCGGCGAAGTTTATTCGATGTTCGTTGTGTCCGGAGACGTTCTCAGGTCCGTCAAATCTGATTCAACATGCCAAAGACATTCACAACGACGTGAAACCGTTTAAGTGTTCGTTCCATGACTGCGGGCGGTGCTATCAAAACCCAAAAGGCCTGAAAATCCACCGGCTGCTTCACGAGAATCTCAAACCATTCAAATGCGACGAGTGCCAGGCCATTTTCCATGTCAAAGCCAACCTGCAAGCTCATCTTCGTGTTCACACGGGCGAAAAGTACAAATGCAACTTCGAAGAATGTGAAAAGGCGTTCAGCAGTGCTGCTTATCTCAAACTGCACTTCAAGATCCACACTTTAAGTGACGACACGCCTCGACCGTTCCGGTGCACGTTCGAAGGCTGTGAAAAAGCTTTCATTGACAGAAATGCCTTGAAATCTCACGGACTGGTCCACGAAGATCGGAAATTTGGTTGCGAAATTTGCAAAACGAAGTTTCGAACCAACCAAAGTCTGAAAATTCACCATCTCAAGCATGTCGACATGAAACAGTTCACTTGCCATATATGCGGCGTGCTGTTCAAGTACAAAAATCAATGCTACGAGCACGTTCGGGCTCACACCGCCAAAAGAGACCTCGAGTGCTTTCACTGCTCAAAAAAATTCATCAAAAAGACGCTTCTAGTGGCTCACATGCAAACTCACTTGACAGATCGCAAGTTCAATTGCAAAGAGTGCGATAAATCGTTCAAGACCTACTCGTGTCTGTACGCGCACGGCCGAAGACATCAGGCGAGAGTGGCCAAGTTCAACTGCGCATCATGTGACAAATTCTTCTTTTCAAGATCGGATTTGACGAATCATTTAAGAACTCACACTCAAGAAAAGCAGTTCTCGTGTCACTACGAAGGCTGCACCAAAGTTTTTGTCCACAAAGCGAACCTCAACGTGCACATCCGATCACACGAAGAGAAAAACGGATTTAACTGTGATATTTGCAGCAAAAACCTCGCCAACTCCAACGCTTTACGAGTTCATCTCAACAAAGTTCACAAAGCCGAGAAGAAATTCGCTTGCCAGTCTTGCACAATGCGGTTTGCAAGTCCACAGCTGTTGAAGATCCACGAGGCCACGCACAAACCGAAGAAGTTTGGGTGCACAATGTGCAATCAGCGTTACAACTTTGAAGCTGATTTGAACCGCCACTTGGAGAAAATGCACCAAGATCAGCAGTCAAACACGGTTGTGCAAGAGAAAATCTTGTCGAAAACATAAATTTTACGCCATTTTGTATTAATAAAGCTGAATGTCGGTGAAAAATTTGAAACGTTTGTTCTTTAAAACTTTTTTTGTCAACTTCCACAACGCATTTGACTTCAGCTCGTTTAATTGTCTTCGCATTAAAACTAAAACAACGCTTGATCCGACAGTTCAGATTGAAATGCTGAAACTTTTGTCAACGTTTTGCTTATCCATTTCGTTGGTTGTAACTATTTTGAAACCTTCACAGACATCTTGAGTCTTTTTTTTTATTCAGAGACAACTTAACGCAATTTTCTCCAATATTCAGAACTGCAAGATGTTCTTCAACTCGGTCGAAACATGGAATTCTCAGCAGCACATCGAAGATTTCCAAGTTGCGGTCTTCAACAACTCTGATGTTTCATTCTTCAACTTTTCAGCGAAGCTTGTCGTTGACTTCTAAAGAATATTGGTTTCGTTCGATGTCAAAAAGAAGTCAAACGTAGCTCGAAACGTCTACGATGTTGATATGCTGAACAACAATATCGACACGTGAAAAACAGCTAAAGGTTTTTTGGAAACTACATAATCAAGTTTTTCATGTCAAACTTCGAGAAATATTCGAACCTTGTCTGTCCACAAAAGAAAGGATTTTACTATGCACACAATTTTCCAGCATGACCCCAAGCAGTTTTTGCCGACGTTCATTCAGACTCCAGCTTCACAATGGCAGTTGACGATAATTGCAAGGGCAAAGGTTCTTGCTAGCAAAGCAGCAGTCATAGTTTTCCGAGTAGTAATCAGGGGTGGGAATGTATAACTTGTGATGAGAGAAACTCATGCAAGAGTAGAATTTGTTGAAAAATATTTTCTCTAAAACTAACTTTAGTAAAGCATGTACAGGCTTGTATTCGTTCTGAAACTACGGTTTAAATCACTTCTGGTTTTATTTTCTGAAAAACTCTAATCTTTTCAGTCTCAACATTTTTCATCATTTGAATCGAAATGGTTCTTGTTTTTGTTCTTCTCGAGTGTTTTTTGTCAGTGTCAGCGTATGCTGATTTAAGAGAACCTAATAAATCAGTCATCACTGGTTTAACTTGCAACGAACGTAACGCTACATTAAAGTGGAAAACCACGGTCGACAATGATTCTCCGATTCTTTTCTTTGTCATTGAATACAGCACTTTGTTTGAGCCTTCTTATTGGGACCGTATCGACACAACCAGACGCTCCAACAAGATGCACAGCAATCCAACAAATGTTGCAGGACCGAAATCGACCACAACGCACTCGGGTTTCACTACCAAGTTTCATGGAAGCGCGATGTTAAATAAGCCGAGTGGAACACGGTGGAAGTGTTTGATTGGAAAATGGGAGAGCTGACGATTTCCGATCAGCCACGTTTCCAAAATACTAAATCAAAGTGCAAGCGGTCAACAAAAAGGTGAATCAATAGCTGAACCCCAGCCGCTAACCGAAGCGCCAAAGAAATTTGTTCTACTGGAAGTTCTGTCTCCAAGGGAAGCAGTTTTTAAATGGGAAGAAGTTCAAATCGAATCAGTTTGTAGTCATCTTAAGGACTACAATTTCGAAAGCTGGGCCGAAGGAGAAGAAAACAAAATCAATGACATTTTGCTGAAACCTAACATCTCGAAGGCTTTCGTTTCCCAATTCAAGCCGAACAGCGTTAACTTTGCACGCATCTTAGTGTACAACCAACAATTAAACAAAGTCATCGAGTTCCAGACACCTGAAGGCGTTCCTAGTACTATTGAGAGTTATGAAATTACATCAATCGACGAATTTTTGATTTTGGTGAAGTTGAAACGACCGCGTCAAGTGAATGGCTTCCAAATCCGCTACGAAAAAATCAACGACCAGGATCAAAAGAAGTCATGACGAAATACCCCAACCCAGAACTCGAGCAAGCTACACTTTCTGGTCTGGTCTCGATGCTAACACCAAATATCGCATCACCAGTATACAAATGCAGGTGTCGGTGAAAGGTGAGTTTTCGTTGGAACAAAGTAAAACGAGTATTTTGTGTTTCATTTTAGCACTTATGTTGATGAAACGACAGTGAAACCTGAATAAGAAAGAAGATAAAATGAAGTTCAAGCGTGCTTTTACAACATTTATTATCAAATTTTCGACTTTAAGTGACTACAAATATTAATAAACAAAGACAATGAAGAAAAAATCTGTGTCAAACTTTTACCGGCTTTTTATGATTTGAATTCATATGATTTGAATGGAAAGCATAAAAACGGTGTCTTCGCTATTGAGCGAAGACACATTCGCAGCACGACACGAGGATAGCAAAACAAGAAAATAATCTTCAGTGAAACAATTGGAATTGAGATGGATATTGTCAAGGAAGTGCTCGAAAAACAGGCCAAAGAGGCCGAGAAGTACAGAACAATCAACGTCACCAAGCATGAAGAAGTCAAACCCGACATTGGGCGACTTTTGATCAGCGACCCGAATAGTTTCGACGAAATTGAACTCAAGTAAGACTCGATTGATCGTGAACCTGCAAGAAAAACTAATGATTTGTGCAATTTCAGAGACAACACAGAACAGTATCTGCTTGACCTGACGCGGGACAACGTACAACTGCTGGTGAACGGAATCTGGGAACTTCCGACTGAACGCCTTGACGAACACATCGTAGCGAAGATGCCGAAGTCTCAGTTCGCTTTACCTCGCGCCCGCAAGCTTCCGGAACCAAGAGCGCTCACCAAGTGGGAAGAGTTCGCCAAGATGAAGGGAATCAAGAAGCGCGTCAAGGACAAGAAGGTCTGGGACGCTGAGCTCGACAAATGGGTGCCGACCTACGGATATCAACACTTCAAAGCCGAAAAAGAGAAGGATTGGGTGTTGGAAGTGCCTAAGAACGTCGATCCATACACTGACATGTTCAAGAAAAAGAAGGACTTGAAGGACGACCGAGTGGCTAAGAACGAAATCGCCAGAATGCGGAACATCGCCCGTGCTAAGAAGGTGCAAACGCCTCGCGCTGGCTTCGTCAGCGAAGAATCGGCCTCGGCGAAGGATCTTCACGTTGCTGCAACTATCGCCAGATCATCAACAGCGTCAGTCGGCAAATTCCAAGACAAACTACCGAAAGAGAAAGAAGCCCGTGGTATCGGCGTCAAGGAACTCATTCCGGGATCGAAGAGAAAGCGAACGATGGATCCGAAGATGGAGCGGTCCGAGCAGCTCGAAGTTGTCACGAAGATTCTCAACAAAAGACCGAAGATCGACGTCGACAAGGCTGTGCAGATTGAGAAACGTGAAGCAAGAGAAGAGTAAGTATTGTAAGTGACTCCAGTGTGAAATCGTTGCTTACGCAATTTTATTTTTAGACGCGAGCGAAATCCAGTTGAGAAGAAGAAGAAGGGAAGCCAGTCGAAGCACGCCAAGAAATTCAGCAGCAAGAAACCAGGCAAAGGACCAGCAAAGGTCGGCAACAAAAAGCCAAAAGCCGGCGGCGCTGGACGCAAACGACGTTGATCTGCGATTCCAAGTCTTTACTGAATTTTACTTTCTTGCGTTTACAATAAAGAATATCTTTGAAATATGAGTTATTTGATGTGACACTTCGATGCTGTGGGGTTCAGAGTGCAATCCGCTAGATACTCAACCACGAAGACTCGCATCACTTTGTTGAAGTTCAGAATTGCGTTCTGGTCCAACCTCTGGCCGTCGTCGAATTTCGTGTGCCAAACGGCGGGGAAAGACGTCGGGATGAGATGAAGCACCGGCACTGACCGTTGCAGGAACGGAATGTGGTCGTCATCGGTGCCGGAGCTTCTGTACTGGTTCAAGAACATGCTGGCCGGTCCGTTCTTCACTTTAGTCAGTGACGATGATGACTTCAGTTTGTCTTCGATTTCGCGCAATCGCTTGTTCAAGACGCAGGTGTTTGGAAAAGTGCAGACAAACCTGGCGTTAGTGCTTCCGATGAGATCAAGTAGAACTAAAACGTTCTAAAATTTGGAATTTTGAAAGATTTTCATCAAAGGATTTGAATATTCACTCACAATTCGATCAAGCTCTCTTTCGTTGTTGTACTTCGTATCTTCCCATTTCTTAGCCAGGTGTCTTGAACCATAAATCGAGTCGTTGTCTGACCAGTTCAAGAACGCTTCTTCACCGTCGAAAAAAATCAGCATTAACCCGAGGTTCTTGCCTTCGAGAATCCGCTTCAAATATGGCAACGAAGTCTTTACGATGTTCAGCATTATTGCACAAGGTACAGCCGAGTCTGAGAGTTTGAAAAAGATTTTTATTAGTTTTTTGACGAGATTGGGAAGTAGCTTTCAAGGTTTTAAGAAAGCTGTAAAGGTTCTAAGACAGCTGCCAAGGTCTAAGATAGCTGTTAGAATTCTTGCGTAGCTTTCAGGTCTTGACGTCAACTGTCAAGATAGCAAGACAGCTGTCGAGACTTGAAGCCAATTTTAAAATTTCCAACAACTGTCATGATTCTAAGACATCTGTCATCATTCATAAGAATTTATTCACCTGTTGCACCCAAAAACTCTCCATTCGCGAAATACTTCGAGTCATAATGCGCTGACAACACCAAAAAACGGTCGGCATTGGGGTTTAGCTTGCCGATGATGTTCACGAAGTTCAACTTTCCAAAAATCGGCGTTTGGTCTTCGAACGAATCCAGTTCAACTGTCATCTCCAAAGACTTCAATTCATTGATGATGAAATTTTGAACGTTTTTCCATCCTGGACTGCCGACGACTCTTGGCACGAGTATGTTGCGCAATGCGTTTTGGAAGTGTTGCTGGTCGTCTTGTCTCGCGATTTCCTGGATCACTTCGGTCGAGATCGATCCTGAAATCTTTTTGAAAGCCGGTGATTCACGTTCGGTGACGATCAAAAGCAATTCGCACATACCTGCCCGATGTTGAACACACAAAGCACGACCAAGGCGAATGCAAACTTGGTTTTTTTGCTGCTAAGCATTTTTTCTCTGATTCTTTACAATAAGCTCAAAGCTTAAGTCTTAATCTGCATAATTTATTATTATCTTATTACTCGCGGTTGTGGCCGTGGCTGAGGTTGAGGCGCGTGCAAAAAATCGAACCAACTTCCCGCAACGACGTTCGAACGAACACTGAGTCCGATGGGAAGAGAAAAAGTTGTGTTCAGTTTGTTCAACACAGAAAACTTGGAGCCTCGGAGCGAGGTGTGAATTACGAGTCGATTTTCACCCTTTGGGCGTGTGTGGGTTGCCTTGCGATGACGGCTTTGACCAACTCTCACTTTTCACAAAGCGTTTGCAGTCAACACACACCGGGTATCGATGACGTTTTCTCGAATTGGATTATGCAGCAAGAAAGTTTCTAATGAAATTAGCATAAACAACGATTTAATATCAGTTTTTCATGTAGCGTCAATGCGCACCGTCGTCAAAGTTGTTTTCGTTTCACTGGAAAATGTTTGCAAGCATGTCGACGATAAAGCCATCAAGTGTACATTCATTAACTCAACAAGTGTCGGTTGAAAGTTGGTCGTTATCGTGCTTGAATCACCGCAGTTTTTGTTGTTGTCGAATAACTGCGACGGGTTGAATTGGCATTGGCAATTAAGCACCACTTCGTGACAGCAATTCCGATTCCACAAATTATCTGTGATTGCCGGGATTACCTTTGATCCTAGCCCATAGTTACATGCTACAGCTTAAATCGATTTCCGTCTGCAAAGCCGCAAAAGCGAAAATCACGATAATTTCCCGGCCAACCACCCATGCAGCGTTCGTCAAAGTTAATTACTCGTTCAACGTCAGAGTGTAAATAAAACTTTTCTCGACATCGTCAAAGGGACTTTCCGACGACAGAGCAAATATTTGACATTCATAGAACGATGATAAGCTTCCGTCATAAATTTCAAGTGCCACCCACGACAGGGACGATGAGGTGAAATTTTATTATCAGTTGATTAAGGGCATCCAGAGATTGTCAGTGTCTTAGGTCATGGTTTGCATTATTTTTTTATCAACTATCTGTTGACGCAGCGAAAAGCACCGTGTTCTGAATGCTTTCACATATTTCGGGAAATAAATAAAAACACGGCTTGTTTTAAAGTTTTCTTACGTCCAATGTCTGGCGTCAGACGACTGGTTTACTCGTAGTTGTTCTGTCATTAAACATTCTTGAGTTTCTGCTTTTCAAAATCCGTCATCTAAACTTCCAGTTGTATTGACGTATAACATTTAAAAATCGCGAGATGTAAGTTTTTACACACTTTGTGTCTACTTTGAGTGGAATTTAGTTGACTTTTGCAGAAATTTAGGGATTTACGTTGTTGAAAACTCGAGATTTGGACTATTGAAAGTTTTGCATGCAATCATGATGAATCGTGCTAAGTTGTTTGAAGCTTTTTGCTTTGAGCTAGCACAAAAAAATATAAAAATCATGAAAAACTAACATTTAACAGAATGCAAATGGAAAAACTTGCGAAGTGAAAATGAAGTCACTTAGGGTGTTTATCCTATAAGCGGCAGCCTGACCTATATACGGCAGCTTTATCTTTTTTGAGAACCACACCACTTAGAGACATGGTTTTTTCATTGGATGATGCTCAAGACTTCTGAGCATGTTCCAATCAAAAAATCAAGTCATTAAATTAAGTTGTGTGGTACTCAAAAAAGATAAAGCTGCCGTGTAAAGGTCAGGCTGCCGCTTAAAGGATAAACACCCTAAAGAGTGTACGAAGTAAAAAAATTTATATCCAACTTTTTCCAACTGTCACGAATAAAAACACCCACGGAGTTTCCTTGAATTCATTCAACTAAACTAAATTCTTTATTGCTTGAAATAAAAAAATTCGTACAGCTTGTGTAAAATTATTAAATATTTGCGTTCATAAATTATGAGATTCAGGTTGTCTTGAGTCAATCTTTAGCCAAACTATGCGAGAGCGCTTTTCTACCTCGATCAGAAACCACTCCAGGTTCAGCTTGATTGTCCTAACTACTTTGTTTACACAGACACTAAGTAACTAATAAAATGTAATACTTCACAGATCAATTTCGGCGGCAAACCTTTCTCCAACTGTTGAAACTGTTTCAATTCTAATTTAATTGTAATGAGTCGCTGCTTATTAAATTCATGTTTGATGTGACTAGATGTTGATGAACCTTGGGCGATAGAATTTATTCTCGGTGCCCAAAACCTTCAAATTACAATTTCGTGTTGATGGATCTGAAAGAAGCCCGCGATCTGGTCGACCTCTGAAGCATGTTGGAACTGAACTCGCCACGAGTCGATGCACGAAGTGACGCTTGACCGATTGATTGAGATCTCTTGAACTGTCCGAATTCCTTGTCGACTTCATCATCATCGACCCGCTTGGCACAGCATGGGAAGTCCCAGATGCCTTGTCCTCTTCCGAACTCTTCTCCGTCACTCAGTGACTGCGGAAGCTCGTGATTCAAAGTCTCAGGAAGGAAGAGTGACAAGCACCCACCCACGATACCAATACTTCCAAGCACAATCAGTGGCAGTTCAGGCATGATGTGTGACAGATAGACGACAAAAGGCGCAAGAATGCTGGCAACGTAGCCCATTATGTGGATGAAAGCGACGCCTTGAGCGCGCACCACTGTCGGCAACAACTCGGCGGCATATTGAAGTCCAATGTTGTAGGAAATATTGACACTGAAACGTCCCAAAATTGCAAGCGATGCACTGGCGAGGCCGACCGGTACGCACACAGCGAGTAAGCTGAACACACCACTCATGACCATCGTGCCGAATGCAAGCCATCTACGGCCCCATCGATCCAAAGTCAATGTCAAGAGAGTGTCGGCTGGGAATTCCGTGGCAGCAGCGACTGTAAACGTGACGAAGAAGTCAAGTCCAAGTGAACCAACGTTACGAACGTGGCCGTCGAATACAAGTGAAATCGCCATCCAGATGAGAATCAAAAGGATCGTGATCTTTCTCAATCTCGGTGTTTTGAAAAGATCCAGAATCGAGTGGCTTGCGTTGGCGGCTTCTTCTTCCTGCATTCTTGCGCAGCTGTCTGAGAAGTCTTTGTAGATCGCAGGTGAAATGTTCTTGCCGTTGATCTTCTCGAACTTCTTCAGGATGCTGACAGCTTTGGTGATGCGACCTTGTGACACCAGCCATCTACAAAAATTAAAGTTGATTTGAAACTAGAAGTGTTCTTCAAATTGGCAATTCAAACCTGGCTGATTCAGGAACAACGAATGGGGTGAAAATAGCGAGACACAGCGGGGCTGAAGTGATGATGGCAAACAGTTTCCAGTCGGCAACATAGTAAGCGATCCACGGCAGCGCACACGATGCGATTGTGAAGAAAATCGCGATTGACATGTTGGCAACGAATGTTCTCCATTTTGGTCCGACGTACTCGAGAACTGTAACGAAATGTTTTTATTGTTTCAAGTTTGCTACTAAATGTGTCACTATAAATGTCGTTAATTAGCATTCGTTTTGAGATCTTGAGAGTTTGGATCAAAATAAAAACTTAAATTTCTTTAATTTTATGCAAACCGCATATGCGAGACAAAGTGAAGGCGACTAGATTCTAGAAAATATCACAGGTGCTGCTTTTAATTTATTCTAACACTTCAATTTTTGTTGGAGTATTTTTATGATCTGAGAATTTTTCAGGCAACGTGATCCTCCTGTAATTGAATTTGATTTCAGACAGAAACGCTGTGGAAAATCCGGGCTTGAATAAGCTCCACCAAAAATTATGCGTCAGCTGGGAACTTTTTTGAACTGGGTTATTAGAAAAAGTTCTATGAAATTTAGGATGATGTAAGCTTTAGGAAAATTGAAGCCAAAATCGGTAAAATGAATTCAAATTTGAAAAGTAAGTAGCTAGACGTGCTAACTTGTTGATTTGGTTGATTTTCAGTGAATAAAACACCTGTAATAGCTTACAAAAAAGTTAAAGTTAGCTACGATATGTGCTTTCAAACAGCTTGAAACACTTGTTCTGAATAACGGTAATTAAATCAACGTTAATGATCATGTTAAAAGTGGTTTTTTTTACATTAAATCACCGCTGTTGCTATTAAAACAATCTAAATCTAAAGTTTCTAACAAGATTCAGATTTTTAGATAAGTCAAGCGTCGACTCAGTTAACTCGAATTCAAACAAGGTTCTATTTACGAAGTTGTGTCAACACTTCCAAGCAGACATCATCGAAAGTGACAATAATTACAAACCGTCAAGTGTTAGTCAAGCTTCCAACAGGAACTTGAAAAACGACGTTTAGCGAATAATTATATGATTGCGATTCAGTTCCTGAACAAATATGAAAAACTGGCACCCGTATTAAACAAGTAATTGCTGGAATATTGCTTGTTGTCGTTTAAATGACTGTTTATTTGGCTGGGGACTTCTAAAAGGCCGAGAATGCATCAAACAGGTGCATAATGATCGTTCGTTGTCATAATTGAAGAAATATGAATAAATAAATCGATCGAAATTGAAAGTGAAGCCCGTGGGAAGTTAATTACCTTACGGTTCTTTGCTATTTTCCACATCCGACGTTTCATTATGTATTGATTTATGTTTTCTGATATAAAACACAAGACTTTGCTGATCGTTAGGAGGTGATTAACTTTAAAACTTCGATAGGGTTGGTCCTCCAATAAAGAAAGGAATAAGGATGTTTTGACCAACTTTTGATTTTGAGAACTTCTACTGACTGTATCAAGCAAAAACATCGCACATGTCTCTATGTAAAAATATAGTTGACTATATTTCCAATTTTTGAGATTAGTCAGATGTTTTGTACAGTTCCACTTAGTGTAATTAAGCGGCAAAATCAGGTTCATTTGTACTGAGTACACAACAAACTGAGTAAGAAAATTTAACGGCTGTTGGTTTGAAAAATTGTTGCT
>JPYR01000311.1:31705-86229 GCA_000775305.1 Belgica antarctica
CACTGAAGCTATGCGAATGTAAATTCGTGCAATCATCGCTCAACGCTTGCAATGACGCCGGTCGGTGGAGAATTGATGATGCTTTCGGGAAAAAATACGCAGTACGACCTTTGGTTGAGAAACAATGGCGTTAGCATCAGTGACCTTTTCTTTAATGGGTCACAAAATCGGCTTTTCTTTATTGGAGGACAAACCCTATTGAATTGTTCGTTGAATTCCAAAAGCGCAAACATTAAATGTCGCTCGAATATCCGCCAAACCCGTCTCGCTTGATCTTGACATGGAAAAAAGGCAACGCGAATTGATCCAATCAGTGAAATATCTCAACTCAGACATCGGTTCTTCGAAAACGTAACAAGCACGCTGCTGTTACAGTCTGCTAGAAGCGTGTTTCAACAGCTCGTCAATGCCATTCGCAGACTCAACCACACAAACGATGAAAATTTTCAATATCAGCTGACTTTTCAAGTGCATGGTAAGTCTCAGTGCCAGGTGTGATTTGCAATGGTATCTGATGTTGAGATTTTGCTTGAACATAATTCGCCATGTATCCCCTTCCTGCTTCTGTCTGAGTTGATTGTACGTTTGCGCGAGAATTCGCGCCGCTTAACTTGTTTCACTACCAGAAATGTTAATCAGAACGGATTCCATAACCTGGTTATGAATTATTCAAGTGGATGTTTCAATTCACCGGGACTATGACGTGAAGAATCAGTTTCAAATCAAAAAGAACATGAAACTGGCTTGACTCATTTTGTATTCTCATGAAGCAATCAACAAGTCCGAGTACAGTAAAAAATAGATGCAGCAAAGTTACTGAATACCAAGGTTTGTGGTGCATGAACAAGTTCAAGTAGTAATTGAGTTGCAATTATAGAAATTCCATTTAAACGTCTCCGGTAAGTTCCTGTTTGCAAAGTTCACCAACCTTGAACGCTTTAAGCGAAAACTTTTTCTCCGTCTCGTGAGATTTGAACAATGGAAACGAGACAGGTTCCGTCGGTTTGCATTCATACGTGAAAGAATTCTTTCCGACCTGACCTATGACAACGCGCTTTTACTTACCCAAAATGTACATCATAGTGAAGCAGTTGTCGAATGCGAAGCCAACAAGGAAGCGGCACAAGCTGAACTGCAAAAAGCTTCCAGAGAACGCCGTGGCCACACCTGTCAATGGGAGTGACTCGTTAATTTTTGGACTTCACAATTGAACCAGCATTGAACATACCTGCAACAAAGCCGATCAAATTGCATCCCGCTAAAGCCGGAATTCTTCCATAGCGATCAGCGATCCATCCGAACAAAAGTCCACCGACAATGGCACCGCAGAAGAAAATCGATTGTGAAAGCGTCGGCAAGTAAGCATTGTCGCAGACCCAATCGAGCTGTTGAAGGTTTCGGAAATAAAATAAAAGCAACTTGCGTGAATTAATCTTTAACAAACCTCTGTGGCGATGGTGCTGTATGGAATTTCCGTGAAATTGTATTCCCATCCGTGCTTGCACGACTGAATCGGCCACGAAGGATCTGATTTCACGATGTTATTGGCAAGCATCTCGGTGAAGTTCACCGCATACATTGAACACTGGCTGAATCCATTATGGTCCGGTGGAATTGCTAAAGCGAGTCTGAAAATAAAAATTCCAAGAATTATTAATCAACATTCGACATGGATTGTTTGCTTCCACAATGTTTATGCTACAATATTTCATGATTTTAATGTTAATTGTTTCATGTAAACGAATGCCCGAGTAATTAAAAAAATTGTTGAAGAATAATTCAAAGAATAATTCTTTGAATAGCAACAATCTAACTTGGAAATCATGTCTCCGAAGACAATCGAATCGTTAAATTGGAATTTGAGTCTTTGTTGAAGACAATTTCCTGGAGGTTACGACAGAAAATGATTCTGGAAGAGCAGATTGCGGAATGATCAATTGTAACTTAGCATGAAAATTTCCCAAGTGTTGATTAAAAATGTTGAGCTAGTTTTCTCTACAAAACTTCGATCTAACAACTTCCAGTCAGACGTAACTTACAAACACATCCTATTCTTAAGCCAAATGACATTGGAAATTGAAGTCACAGAAAAAATTATCGAAGCATCTTGACTTCCCATCATTTTGTGGATAATTGACTGGTCGGGACTGAAGCGGAGTAAAGTGCTTATTACCATTTGTTCAATCAGTTGATTGTTCCAAAGATTGAGAAATTGCCAAGCTTCAAGATCAATAAGCAATTTCCAAGTTCATCAACTTCCAACCGAGGTGCAGAAACATGAACCAGTGCACTTGAAATGTTTAATTTGCGAAATTTTAAAGGTCCGCTTCAGAACGGGAACTGTTGATCACGTGAAGTCGTTAAAAATACCGATTACTGCTGAAATAATTGACGTGTTTGATGACAAATCAAAAATATATGCAAAGCAATAGAACAGCCTGACTTAAGACTTGAAACAAAGCAGTGTAATTTCAAAACCCGGAAACAAAAAAAATCGTTGGTAAATACGGTGATTTTTGCAGCGACAGAAAGAATTTGCAACGATCAAAGTTATGACTCAATTCCTTCGATTGATTGATCAATTATTTCTCCGCGCCAAGGATTGCTAGTGATTTTTTCCTGCAGTTCATGACCGGCTTGTTCCGTGTGATTTCTGGCCCCCAGTGAACTTTGAAAGTGTTTCGAGGATAGAAAAAATTCTCCAAACCGTGGGATTAATTGAAAGTGAAAGACAAAACAACAGTCAATCAGCTACAAATGTCAAATGGTCGTGATTAATGAAGATTTAGCCTTTTCTGACATTGGAAACTAATTGATTTATGTAACGTAAACCGAAATCACACGTTAGCTTAAACTTAAATTAGATTGATTCGCCAATAACGCACACGTAACGCGTCTGTTTTGATGTTAAACAATTAATCAAACCACTTGACATGTGAAGTTGTTGTTATAAGCTTGTTACATGTAAAGCTATCCTGCATAGCGATCAGTAAATTATGTTCAGTTTCACGTCAAGTCCCTTCTAACTGAATAAATTTTCATTCAAAACTTTATATTTCTCACAATTTAAACAGTTTTCTTTGCGAATTGCCGCTAATCTGGCGCGATACTCGTCTGACAACAATCAATTAGCATTAACATTTATCGCAGCTTTGCAAACTCTTGTTTGGCGCTAAAAACTAGTCAATCAGATAATTCTGCTTTGTTTGTTGATGGGTCAATCTGTCATCGCCGAAATGGACTTTGAAGTGTTAAACGCCGTGGTTTTAACACCTTCACTTTCGATTCATACGCATTAGTAGGTCACTCAGTGCAGTGTCAAACAGCAAAGGTTGCCAATAAAGCTAACGGAGTTGTTCAGAAAGACTTTCAGAACATGTTGGGCCTCAAACTAGATTGCTTTTATTTATCAGCCCAAAATATAAACAACATTCAAGTTAACATTCAAAATATTTTCCGAATTTGATAACAACTCAATTACACGCAAAATAGAAAAACTGCAGTTTGGCGTCTACAATTGGGTCAAGACAAAAAAAAATTGGCGCGATAAAAAATGCAGTAGCATAATAGAATATAGCGAGCGACTGACTTACCGCTTTTTTATAGCCGTTTATAGTTCTATGTAATTGAATTTGTGTACGGGTTTGGTTTTTCTGTCATTGAACTTCGCGTAATGACATTAATTTTATAATTGACGGATTAAAACGGCTGATGAATGGCCAAGTCGAATCAAAGTGCTGTTTTGCATGCTTAGCACTTGAAAGTGACCGAACAACAAATGTTGAACATGATTTAAGACGGGTTTAATAAGGGTTTGAGATTAATCTTAAGCATTGGAAGTGGCGTCGATTGAACAGTTCAACAATGCGCATTAAATCATTTTAATGAGACTTGACGAGTGATCCGAAGCGTCAATTAAAATAGCAAAAACAATAAACAAATTTATAGCATGATTTATAAAGATGATCATGCATCGGGGTTCCCGCACATTTTTCGCATTCAAGTTGTTTAAAAATTCCACTGATAAAGTGAGTCACCGTTGGCATCAATTCAAGAAGAAAAACAAAACAAGTCTTTAGACTCAAGTGACCAGGTAAACCCTCATTACTGACGTCAGTTGCGGGAAAGATTTGTCAAGATGTCATTTCTGCAGGTTACAACACGGTAAAAACGAGTTATTTAGTCGCAGAAGAAGCCTGAAAACTTCATCAAAAGCTTTGTTTGAATTCGTAATTGAAGTAAAAATCATTTTAATTTGGTTTTTGCCCGCCCGTGCTTGATTTTAATGAACGTAGCTGCTATTTATAAGTGGTCTGCAAACACAAAGATCTCTTAGACTGTTTTTTGTCTCGATAATGAATTGAATTGCTTGCTGGAGCGGCAAGAATTAATCAAATCAAGTCTAGAATCGAATTAGCATACTTTTAACAAAGAATTTTCTGCTATTGACCCAAGCGTTGCTTCCATCAAATTCATTTCCTGCTTGCAGGAATTCTGGACTTTTCAAGCCAAACCGTAAACTTAATCTCTTTCATGCCACTCACTCAAGGTTTATATCTTACGACAGGTCAGAAATAACTTCAACTTTTCTTTTTTGTTGCATTAAACAGCACGCCTTATCAGTCCCGGATTCAAACCAAACCTGATTTCAAGTGTCGACCAGTCGAAGCATGTCAGTTTGAGGTCTAGTTTTCATGTGCAAAGCTTCAAGTTTGCTAATTTTCAGGTTTCAATGTCTTGAAAACTCATTCGTATGCGCGTGGTCTTCATTAAGTTTTGAGTAATTCTTGCAATTCAACAATTTTTATTACTTTTTTGGTGGTGTTGGGCGATATTACTGCAGTATATGATTGCAGACGATCAAACTCATATGTTCAGCTACATCACCCGTTGAGAAAACGCATTAAAACCTGTTTCGATATAGTTGCGATGATCGATTTTTGTCATCAAGGCGATATTTTGCCCCAATCCACTCACCTTTGTTCTGCGGTCAGGTTAGCAAGTTCTGGCACAAAACACCAGTGCTCGTCGGGAACCAACGTGATGAAAATTTGCGAGAAGTACACAAAGGCAACGAAGAACGCGAACGGAATCATGAACAGGAACAGAATCTTTTGGTAGCGCCCGAATTCTCCGATGTATGGCAGCAGATCGTCGAAATCGATGACTCGTTGCTGAGTGCCAGGCTGGAGCTTGCCGTCACCAGACACCTCCAACGTTGGCATCACAGACTTCTCATTGTTGACGTATCCTTTGTTCGAGTAGGCACCGCTGGGCTCCGTCTCCAGGGTGTAACTTGATGTGTTTTCAGGTTTTGGTGTCATTTTAATTATTTTTTGCACTTTTTTCAAGACTTTTTGTCACGTAAATTCCAGAACTTATTTTTATTATTAATATTGTCTTAACTTTTTTTTTTGCGAAATTTAATTGCACATCCTTTCGATGATAATAAAATTTACTCGTGATTTAATGTTGACGGCTTGAAATCTAGAGTGCGACTCAGCGTGCTTTATTTATGTTTTTCTTGGCAGTCGTTTTCTCTATAAACTTTTCATTACACAAAAGCTGCGTTAATGTTAAACTTGAAAAGATTTACAAAGACACAACGGCGAGACACATCCGATCGAGGAAAAAGTGCGGACTCGACTAAGTTGTTGCTCAATTTCACAATTGTTTTTATACGAGTGAAGCCATTGGAAGTGGTCAGTGAGAAAACCAATGCTTGCTCGTTTCATGCTCAATTGTGCTTCAACGTCTTTAAGTGGCGAGTGATTATGGAACAAAATTGAGCAAGAGTGGCAAAGGAAGACGATACCGCTCTCGTGTCTAATTTGATCATGTCTGGTGCAGAAGCTTTTGAAACCGGTTTTATGGAACCAGCTGATGGAGTGTCAAGTGAAGTTTGAATACTTTTACTTGATGTCAAGTGAGTAAAATAAAATCCTAAGATAGTTCTCGGTGTTAGCAGCACGACTACAAGAAAAAGAAACCTGTGGTAGATGCAGACAAAGTCGAAACTTGATTTGAAATGAATGTCAAGAATGTTGATGAATGTCGTGACTTCTGAATTTTGAGAAATTGTAGCGAATTCAGAGAGTTAAACACAGACTGTGAGAATAAATTTGAAATACTTTTTAATGCTTGCATTTTGTATTTGTTATCAGTTATTGCTGGAAAGTTGTACCATGTGCTGGAGCTAGAAAATCTACAGTTAAAGTTTTCCACGCCTGGAAATCTCGATGACTTGACGTAATATTCAAAGCATGCCAGAAAACCCAAGAGCTGTTTAATCTATTTTTATGATCACCTACAAGTTCTTTTATTATACTCGCAACGGTTGAACGACACAGCCAGGTGATCTCAAACCAATTCTAAAACAAAGTCGACCACGAGAGCAGAACGTGACGATCGCTGAATTGTTGGCAGCAGTAAATCCGCAAAGAACTTAAATATTTAATTGACTTTGCCCGATGTCAGCTTCTCTGTGACAATTCTTAATACAATAAGCGTGGTGAACACGAAGTTCTAATAACAAACGATGAAATTCTTCTCGATCTTTGCCGATGAATTTTAGCGGTAGCTGGAGATAATTTTGTTGTTTTTGTGAAAAACCAATTTCATTGTCGCTTTGATTTACTTTTTCTTCCTTCTAAGCTTAGCGTGAATAAAATTGGTAATTTCGGTTGTTTTCGACTGCCGGTTTTGTCAAGTTCAAGGCTCTGGTTAGTTAAGAGTTGCATTCGCTCGTCAAATGTAAGGAAATGAAGCCTGAAACGTTAATTGATTAAGTATCGGAGCTATTTCTTAATCTTTTCCATTTTATTTCACCAACTTTGACTTCAGATGCATAAAAACAATTTTTCCCATCGAATGTTTCTTGATACTTTGTTTGCTGTTCACTTACATACCTAATAAAAATTTAATCAGATGCAACATTTATGAGATTTTTTCTTTTCTGCGCTCGGTTCAAGTTCTTTAGATTTTTTCCATCAAATTCCGATAACTTTAATTAAGCTAGACTTGAGCAAAACTTTGCGAAGGTGGGCGTTAATTTTCTTCTTCTTAATTCACATCAACACTGACGGTCATGCACGGCGACTCATATCCAACTAGAAACATTAAAATTGATATTTTAGGGCTTTAACGCTTGAGAAAGGGATCAGGAGATAGCAAAAAGTCGTTTCTTGTACAGATAAATTCTTTAGAGTCCGAATCACAGTTAGACAAAGTGTTTACTGTTCAAAGTTCAGCACATAATCTTTGATCGGCAGCGGCATGTTTAAGCGGTTGATGTTGTTGGCCAACTTCCGATTTAAGCTCTCGTAGATCGTCACCCGACAGATCTCCTTCAAACTGCGCGGCTTCCGATACAGCTGCGAAATCAAATTCACAAGATGCTCCGTTGCCTTGGTCGGCACTTGAACGATGAACAGGTTGTGGAGGCTTTTAAGACAACTGTAGAGCACGTCGTGACGCATTGTGTAGTAGAAAAGATAAATGATTTTGGTGTAGTTGCGATCAGGATGTGTCAGGATGAACTCCTTTCTCGTGATGAGCATGATGTAGTAGAAGAGAACGAAGTTTCTGGCATTGTTGCGAAATGAATTTCTCATGTTATCACTATTTAAACTATTATCACTAACGGGCGCGGCCAAATGTCTCATTTGGTTGCTTCCACTTGCCACCAAAGCTTCACTCACGGCTGTCATCGAGCCTGATACCTGTTTGCTATTCAAAACGACGTTAGGATCAGCGCCATACTGCAGCATTGTTAGCGTCAGCTCATAAATACACAAAATATCCGTCGTCACGCTGCGCACGTTTTGCACCATCTCCATTATCGATTGAAGAATGTGTTGCGACGTTAGATTGCAGTCCAAGCCGTGCTGAAGCAGTAGCAGTAGAATATTCTTGATGAAATCGAAGTTCGCACGCTTCTGAATATCACAATTAACGCTGACGGTGAAGTTCTCGCAAATCGTAAAGATCAAGACGTGGAGAGGGGTCAAGTTGGAGCGATACGAACAGTTCGGGTTGGCGCCGTTTTGGAGAAGTATTCGAATGCAGTTCAAGTAGAAAACCTAGTAGAGTTTGAACATTATTAAGTTTTAGTTAAGAAGTTTTAACTTGTTAGGGTCAGTGCTGCTCTAGTGGACCATGCATAAAAAGTGCTTCAATAGGGTTATCAAAGTCTTGAGAATCTTGTTGAGAAAGTTTCACTCGGTTCAAACCCTGATACTACACAAAAGTTGACTGATCTACTGTCCCACTAAATCAGCATTGACCCTAGTCAACTTCAAGTTCTTTATACCTTTCAGATTGGTACTTACCTTCATCGTATGAGTGAACGAGTGAAGTGGATCCTTGTTGATCAACGGCACTAAGCAAACCATCAAAGGAACGCTTCCATCTCTACCGACGATATTCGGATCACCGTCTTCTTTGATCAGCATGTTGACAAGCTCGTAGCAGATTTCCCAGTCGCGGATGTGACGGAAAACGCAAGCAAGTGCGCTGTTGCCGGGCTGGTTGATGCTTTGCTTGGCTCCGTTTTGAAGGATGAATCTGACCAGGTTGAGAATGTCGTATTTACTCCACTTGTCGTAGCCGTAGCGGGCTTCTTCTAGGGCATATCTAACGATGATTGCATGCAAAGGAGTGTTGCCCAAGTAGTCGGGCGCATTGATCAGTTCTTTACAACCGCGTTCTAATAAGATTCTAATCGTATTTAGAGTGTCGTCGGCAGACTTTCTGGCCATCAAAATGACGACGTGTAGCAGTGTCATTTGTTGGGTTGAAGTTCGCACTGTGGTGATGGCTTCATGTTGGATCAGCAGGTCTAAGAATCTTCCGTCGTGAAGCACTGCTTGATGAATGGGATAAAACTCATCTTTCATCAGGTTGATTTCATCGGATCTCGTGGTAACAAGCTGTTGGACACACTTCCAGGCGCCGCGTTCACACGCAAGATGAAGAAGTGGCTTCCGCCCTCTAAACAGAACGCCCCAAGGTTCTTCCATCTTTTGCGAAAGAATGTTCAGCACGTTGATCTGATCACCGTCGATAGCGTAGCTGATACAATTCTGCAGCTTAGTAGTCGGTCGATCACACACAACGCTGTCTGGTTCACCCTTGTACTTCCCCATTTCTTCGCAGTTGTGTGAATGCTGGCCGGGAAAACACATCCGAGCTTCCGTGTCCAATCGTGCGCCGTGTTTCAACAAAAGTTCGACACATTCGATGTGGCCTTTGAGACAAGCGATGTGAAGCGGGAGAGAACACGGAAAGCGATTGACGTCAGTATGCGGTCGACCTAGAATCCATTTAACCAGCTCGACGTGATTCAATCCTACACTTTTCTGGAGTAAACTGTAGCCGCTGCTGTCATGAATCGTCAAAATGTTTTCGTGCTAGAAGAATTGCGCTTGTATATAAGCTCGAGAAAATCGAGAAAATCTCACCTTTGGAATCTGCAAAAGAAGCGCTTCTAGTCGTTGAATTGAAATTTTCGGGTTCGCCCGCAGCACATCAAACAGCGTTTCGATCTTGGACGCTGTTGACTCTGAAAGCTTAGCGTTGTCACGGTTGACACTCAACAGCAGTCCACCCGAGCGGAATATAGAGTTGCCCATCTCGAAACAATCTTCGGCGATTGCACTCCTTCGACTATCCTTTACGACTTGGATATATTGTCAGCGCTTCCATTAATTGAATTACGGCAAATGTCAATGAATTATGCAATGGGATTTTTCTGTTATTTCACACGAAACTTTTCTCCCTTCTTTTCACACGTATCGATTATTGTTTATAATGTTGTCCATAATTTTCCGCCTCGCATGAATTCGCTTGCAGACTTAAGCTGCACTTCGACACTAAGAATTTCTAAGTCTTCGTGGGATTGATTCGTCGAGTCTTGGGATCAGACGAAACATGAAATTAAAGATTTTTCATGGGATTTCTTTGTTCTTTTATGAATTCAGTTGAACTTAGGATTCTCTTCTAGTTTCATCCACTTGAAGTGACGGAGTGACTCGTGAACACGAATTTCAGGTAATTTTCTGTCTCGAAATTGAAGTTTCACGAGAAAATATTTTCTTGATAAAAAAGAAAAACAATGAAATTTTTCCTTTTGCAATTTTCTACACCCTGTGCACGATTTCACTGAAGTCTCTGCTGTGCAATCTTTGTCAGTGTTGCGTGTTGCTTTATCAACTTGTTGAACCAAACCATCGGATTGTTTTTCTTTAGTAGTTTTCTCCTGAACACGTCCAGTACATTTTATACATTTTTCGATTAGTTCACTCTTAGTTTTAATTCTATTTTAATTATAAGTTTTAAAATAGCTCTTAGCGACTGTGCAAGCTTTGTGAAACATTAAACGACCTGTCTGGAAGCAATGGCAACTGAAAATGTCTCTGAAAATGACAATTTGAGTGAATTGTACGAGAATCTTATTGTGATAGGTGAGACTCATTCTTATCGGAGCGAACACTTTGATCTTTGAGTCATCTGTTTGTGTTTTAGATTGCGGTGCAAATCTTACGAACAAAAAGTTCTTCCGTGATCTCGATCTGGTCCTGAAACGATCCAAAGATTCTGGTAAGTGCCGAAAACTTTATTTCTAATGCGAACTTGTCTTATTTTTTTTTGTTTAATCCAAATTCTGCTGATGTTTGTTTCTATTATTAGAATTTTCTCACACAACTTATAACGCATAACCATTAGTAATATTTTGCGGTGCTTTGTTTTGCAGGAGTTCAAAAAATTTTGGTTCACGGAAGCAACGTCAAAAGCTGCAAAGAAGCCCTAAGACTGACACGGATCTACCCCGGAGTCATCTACTCGTCATGCGGCATCCACCCAATGGACTCAAAGAACGTCATCGAAGAACCGAGTAGTTGGATCGAGTTTCAAGAGATCGCACAGCAGCCTGAAGTGGTCGCCATCGGTCCATGCGGTTTGGATTATCACCGCGACGCAGCTGACAGTGACACACAAAAGGAAATGTTCCGTCGACAAATAAAACTTGCCTGTGATCTACAAAAGCCCATCTTAGTTCATGAGAGATCTGCTCAAGATGATGTTATGGAAATATTATCTAGGTACGTTGGGACGACAGCTGAAATAGTTTTTTTTTCAAAGATTGAGGTCACAATTTACGTTGCAAAACAAAGAAACTGATAAAAAAGCTTTTAAACCCAAAAAAATTCCATTTTCAGTTTTCCAAATTCCCCCCCAAAGATTATCAGAAGTTTTATGGGCACGATCGAGGAAGCCAACGTGTACCTTGAGAATGGATTCTACCTCGCGCTAACCGGGTTCTTATGCAAGGTATGTTGGAAGGCTTCAAGTTATCGATCAAATCTGATAATTTGTGTTTCTAGGACAAATCCGAAAACTCAGTGAGAAAGCTGTTGGAATCCAACCTCATACCACTCGATCGCCTGCTGGTCGAAAGCGACTCGCCATTCATGTATCCAAACACTCGTGCTTCCAAGCTATCAGCGACTGTTAAATCAGGCTTGACTGAACGATCATTAATGTTTCTGCATCGGTGAGTTTTTGTTAATTAACTTCGTGTTAATTAATTTGATTAACACTTCCGACGCTTTTGCAGCTACTGCACATTTCAAAGAAACGAACCTTGCTGCTTACCCGCACTTGTCGAACTGATTGCATCGTTCATGCAGAAGAAACCTGAAGATATCGCCTTGTCGACCGCCTTCAACGCCTTGAAACTGTTCGGGCTGTCTCAATAGGATTATACTAAGTAATTAACGACGCTTCAGCAGCACACGAAAATATCATTTAACATTATTTTTATGTTGTAATTACCGAGTTTTCTATTAACGAACACGAAAAGCCAGGAACTTCTTCACGCTCCAGTGGCTAAAAATTTTCTTGGAAGAAAAAACAAATTATTTTTGATACAGAGAAACTTCCACAATTGTAAATGTGGCTGTATTAATGTTTTAAGTTCAGCCAACGGCCGTTGGTCTTTCATTACTTTTTAATTCTTGGATCATCCACTTCAGTAACACTTTTAGAATTCGTAGGAACAAAAGCTAAAGTTTTAGTTAGAAAGACTGAAATGTTATCAAAATGAATTTATTAACACAGAAGCAAACTTCTCACAGAAAACTTCACAAGTCCACCAGAAACTGCAAGAAATCTCTCTCTAGATTCAGTTGATAGGAAAGCCAGTGCCGCCCCAACCGGCTTTGCTGGGAAAGCACAAGAAATAATTTAAAGGTTGTTGACTAATTGGAAGGAATTGGATTGGTGCTCGATAGGAAACATAACTTTAGACTTTAGCACTTTTAAGTGTGCCATATAAATATGAAATTATGTCATTGGAATTTATCATTGAAGGTTTCAACTAGAAACTAGACATGTCATTTGTAGTTGTTTCATCGAAACGTTTTTATTTCTGGTAATAAAGAATTATTTTGACTACAAAATTGACTTTTTAAATACATAGTAAAACTGGACGATTTTTTTGTTGAAAAAAATAACATTTGCTGACTGCAATTGAAAAGACACGCGAATGGACAATTTGAAAGTATCCATTTCAGTCTAATTTATCTAATTTACCTGTTTTTCAAAGTTTTTTTTAACAATGAATCAAGTCCTACACTTTTACGATACCAACTTATTGTCGTTCATAAGTTTGATCGCCAAAAGTTGAGCGTCTGGTCTGAAAATCTTGCAGCTGACAGATTGAGTGCGTGGAATTTCATCGACAATGTAAATTCCACCTTTAATTTTGATGTTTCTTAAACTCTCATTTGCTGTGTCAGTCAGCAAATCTTCAGTAGTGTTGGAACCTGGCAATTTAATGACGAGAACTGCGACGATGTCTTCACTAACATTGACTGCACAAGCTGCAGCTACCCCATCAAAGCTCTCAATTAGGCTTTCAATTTCAGCTGGATGAATCTGCGGAAAATGGAATTTGTTTAGCAATTTTCATTTTTAGATTTTTCAATATACAACCTTGAATCCATCACAAGTCAGCATATCACCTACACGGCCAAATACATATATGTAGCCTTCTTCATCGACATATCCACCATCTCCAGTTTTGTACCAACCATCTTCAAAAGCTTCTTTTGTTTTCTGAGGCATGCCGTAGTATTCCTGTTGATAAACGATTTTATAAACGTTAATTTACACAATGATCAATTCTACTCACAGTGAAAGACGCTTCAGGTTTTGTTAAAATTTCTCCAACTTCTCGATGACCCAAAGCTTTTCTTGTTTCAATATCAACAACTTTGCACTGAGAATTTGGTCTCAATTTACCAACGATGTTGTCTTTGACGGTGCTCAAATCAATTTCTGTTTGAAACTTTGAAATAACTCCGATCTCAGTCGATCCGTATACAGTTGTGAAGGATTTCTTTTTCAATTGGGCACTCAAGTAATCCCTAATTGATCGTGGAACTCGCTCTCCACCACAGAAAAATTCATCGATCGATTCGAAATCGTCAGCGTTGAAGTCTGTCGACTTGTAGATCGCAATGCTATTTTCTGTTGAAGTTATCGTGACAGTAACACCGTATTTCTTTGCGATATCACCGTAGTGTTTAGGACAAAACTTGTGCTTTGTGATGATTCTAGTCCCGCAAGTCAAAATCGGGTACAGCAGCATTACAAGTCCAGTAAACCAAGTGATCGTGCTGTATCCAAACGTGACTCCATCCTCGCGAAAGTTCCTGTTAAGACGAAATTACGTGAAATCAACGAGTTTAAAGGCGCTAATGTGAAACTAACCAGACGTATTTCATAAATTTGCATTGTCTGCCGGGCATTGCCATTACTTTTGGTGGCCCAGTTGTCCCAGACGACGGAAGAATGAAAACTGGCGAGTAATCAGTCATTCCGTCAACGGGAAGTCTTTAATAAAAAAATTTAGTTTAAAGCACACAGTTTACAGCTCGTTGACTTACACGAAATCATTTTCTCTTCCAGTTTTTTTGAGAATCTCGTTGTAGCTTTGGAAACGACTATCTTCAATTTCTTCTTGGTTTTTAACGAGGAAAATCTTGCAATCAAGATTCATTTCACTCAAAACGTCACTGATCAATCCAGCCGACTCGATGTATTCTTCCAAAATCAGAATTTTGGGTTTCATCGCTTCAAACGTTTGCTTGATCCAGTCAACATTGAGTCCGATTCTGAACACAAAGGTGTAAACCGGTGCACCAATCAAATTACAACCAAAAACAATCGGTGCAAGGAAAGTTGAATTGTTGAACACAGTTGCAACAACGTCACCACAGCCAATTCCGAGAATTTGCAAGTTCTGAGCCACTCTCACCGAATGCATCTTGGTTTCACTGTAAGTCAACTCGGTTCCTTCATCGTCTGAGATTTGAAAAACCTTTTGTGGGTTGCTGTTCAAGTTTTTCCAGATAATTTCTCGAAACAAAACATTTTCTATGTTTCGAGTCACCTTTGGTCCCGACCAAACTTTGGTTTCCGCGTTGTAAGTCATCGTCGTTCACGTGCAAAAACTCTTCTGGAGGCAATCCAGATGATCACGTTTTTAAATAGAAAAATACATACCGTCGCCAGAACAAACATGGAGAGTGGAGATAAGATTAAGTGCCACTCTTCAATTGCGTGAGCTCGACAAAGTCCCGACTTTGCATCAAGGGCAACAACAACAGCGCTGATCGAAAAACTCGAGCAAGCCAAAGTGTCATTCTACACGTTCAACTAGCCTCCAAATATCTTCACAGCGTCTCAAACGCAAAAAAATTCCAATGAGATGTGTGAAATGCGGTCTCTGTATGCAAACTGAGGCAATCGCACCTTCAGCAAGTCATACAAGTCGTATAAGTCGTATGTCAACATCGTCCGACCAAAACAACATTCCCGTGCCATTAACAACACTTCAGCGCCTTGGATCATCAAGCCTTGGAGCCAGGTTTGTCTGCCATCGCTAGTGTGTTTCCACTAAGAGCCAAAATACCAAAAAGAAAGCGGCACAACCTCTCAGCTCAACACGACTTGCACGGAATTTTGGATCTCGATCCAGAAAGTAATGTCAAGTCACAAGAAGTGACCACTAAAGAACAGGTAGATTTTTCAAAAAATCATAACTCACGATCCACTTTATATAATAAACTACTTTTTGCACATATTTTGCTGGTTAAATTATTGGCTATTAAATAGCTAAAACTGATTTTCAAAATTTAAATTGTGTGGGTGGAAGTGAAAATGTAAAAAAAGGTGTTTTTTCATTTTGAACAGTCATAACTTCTGCTCCTGTCGTGCTTTTTACTTCAAATTTTCAGCAAATTTTGAGCTTGCAAAACACCAGCAAAAGCAACAACAGGTGATAAGACAATGACTTTAATTTCAATTAGAAACAACAAGTCATGCCGAATTTTTTTTGTTTTATGCCGAAAATTGTTTTGGTTTTAATGGAAAGAACAAGTCATGCCGACGAATTAAGTTTAATTTTCCATTCTTTTTTCAAATGAATCAAAATTTTTGAAACATTTTTTATTAAATTTTCTTCAATACATTTCGACCTTTGCGTCCTTGTAAACTGTGTCCCAAATCATTAGCCTGTCACTTTCGGGAAGGGAAATCAGTTCAAACTTCTTTTCCGACATGTTTAAGCAGCTCAGAGGTGGTTTGGTCGATGACACTTCGTCCCATTTGATGTCATCACTGTTGGGACTACCAGTCGCTGCAAATCTCGTCATCCAATCGATGGTTTTCGTCATAAGCTCAAACTCTATCGACTCAAGTGCTGGCGGGCTGACGTTGTCACACGCGAACATGTAAAATATCATGTCACTGTGTACTGCGCCTGGATAATGCTCAATTTTGTTGTACTTTTTCAAAGCATTCAGTTCTGTGCTGGCATCAAACCGATAAAGAAAAGTTTTTCCACTTCCTTCAAAATTTACTCGAGATTTGACGACGTTTTGAATTCCATGCCAGAAATGACGATCAGTTGAGTACTGACAGAAGAGTTCGTAGTTTGTGCTTGTCAAGTGCGCGTACTCGAAGTAGATTTTCTTGATGCGAGTTCCAAATCTCGCAGCTTCTTTGCTACCAACGCTGATTCCTAACTCTGAAAGTGGTGCAAAGTAATCTGCGTTCTCCATTATCTCGATGAATTTTTGTTTGCGATCAAAAATTCTCGCGAACGCGCCTTCAAATGAAGTTGCACCAATCACGACGTTCATGTTTCTTGACCAAGCGTGGCTTGCCATCAGTACCGGATCTTTCTCGATGAAAGTTGAGTCAGTTCTATAGGGTTCGATGACAGGTCCGAACGCGAAGATTGAAAATTCGGCAAACTCTTCGTCGCTCAAAATGTTGTTCGGTGAACTGAGTTGCGCAAGTTCGTGTGGGTCTGCGCCTTCAAGAACTTCAAGAAGCTTTTTCTCTCCGCCACCTCCGTCCCAGCCCAGTTTTCTTGCCAACTGCTGAGCAAAATCACTTTTTGGTGGCAGCACCCATGTTTTGTTGAACGCGCAGCCGGATAAAAGTATCGCACTGTGGAACAATCCACTTGATTGTTCGGATATCATGTGGCAATGAACTGAAGCAGCTCCAGCACCATCTCCGAACAACGTCACGTTCTTAGGATTTCCACTGAAATTTTCAATGTTCTTCTGTATCCACTTCAATGCCATCAGTTGATCCTTCAAACCAACATTGCCTGGAACACCCAGTGATTGGTCATCCAGGCTAAGAAATCCTATTGGGCCCAAGCGGTAGTTAATAGTCACTAAGATCACATCTTTCTGTATGAAATAATCGGGTCCGTATACGTCTGTTCTGCTTGAACCCAATTGGAAACCGCCGCCATGGATGAAAACCATTACGGGCAGCAAGCTACTGCTTGAGTTTACTGGGACGAAGACGTTCAAAACACCTGCATCTTCCTGGCCGCCTTTAAAGCCTTTTGACTCTTGAAAAAAGCAATAACTTGGCGGTTCTTGTGACGCGTCAATGGGTTCACTCCACTTATCTGGTGTTTTTGGATCTCGAAATCTCAATTTTCCAATTGGTGCCTTCATGTACGGGATGCTTTGGAAACTGAAAAAGTTGCGGCCGATAACCGCCGCCTTTTGTATCCCTTTTACTGGCCCATATTCGGTTTTTATGGTCAGAGTTGGTGCACTCATCGCACACCTCAATTTAGGTTGAAAGCTGGAAATCGACTAGAGGCTTTAAGCTGGTCACTGGAATTTCGATTTTTTTTATCATGGCTGATAGTAATTGATAAACCAAAGATAAGCCGTCCAACATTCAAACTGTTTGAAGGTATTTGAAAATATCGTTGCGAATATAGAAATGAACGCCTTGAACTGTATAAGCTAAGCAAGTTTTAATTGAAAAAGTTATAAGAACAAATACAATGCACATTAGTTAGGAAATTTATGGAAAACCTTCAATTTAGAGATATAATAAGTTTAAAGCTTTTACAAAACGAGACATTCAAGCAAATTTTGAGAGAGAAGAGAGAAGCCGGTATTTTCAGGGATTCTATCACAAGAAGCAACGCTGAACGCTTGCAGCAATCAAAAACATTTTCTTCTTTTAACGACGCCACTGTTCAGTGTTTACGTGAGAAACAGAAAACATTCTGTCAAATATTTTCATTACAATATTATAATTTGACCTGTCAAGTTCTGCTTTAAAATGACTTCAGTTCCAATCGCAACTTTCGAGGAAGTCAAGGATCTTCCCAACCATCCGGAGAAGTTTCTGATTGACGTACGCGAACCCGCTGAAATTGCAGAAACTGGTGTCATTCCCACGGCCATCAACATTCCATGTAAGTTTGGCGTCAAGCTGTGCTGAGTAATTCATTAAAAATCAATAAATCTCGCCTGAAGTGGGCCAAGTTCGGCGTTCGTTCTCGGATGAGTTGTCGGATCGCGAGTTTGAAATCATTTTCAAGGTCAAAAAGCCCAAGTCCGACGATTTCTTGATATTCTCGTGCAGAACGGGCAACAGGTCAAATCAGGCCATACAACAAATCTTGCCCCTCGGTTACTCGAAGTAAGCAAACAAGATAAAACTTATTTGGGTAATTAATTGGCTTAGCATCTTCTCCCACTCTCTAAAATAACATTTAACTGTGAACATTCGACTAATCGTAAATTTATGACTTTTATCATTAACACGCAGTGTCCAAAGTCGAGGAAGCATTAAAATCTTCTTCTGATGACTTCAATACCAAGTATGGCTGTGCAAAGCCGTCATCAGATCAGGAAATTTTGTTCCATTGTAAGCTTGGTGGACGGGCACAGAGAGCAGCTGATCAGGCTGTCGCATTGGGTTTTAAAAAGTAGATTTAATGAAATTCACTTTGTTGAAATATTTACTAACTTGAACTAAAATTTTAGCGTGAAAAACTACAAAGGAAGCTGGACTGAATGGGCTGAAAAGATGAATTTGTAAGATGGGAGTGCCAGGCATTGGAGTTGATCGTCCAGCATCAAGGAGGACATCACGAGAAAAACATTTTGAAATTGAATTTTTTTGGATTGAAAGTTGATCAAATGAAAGTGAAAACTTGGTTTTGATTTGTAATCCAATTGAATAACACTTAAAAAGTTCACATTTGTGTATTAAATTCATGACACTAAAAACATATTTTTGAAATTAATTGATTTTTTTTTATTTTTTCATAAAATCGAGGTTTACAGGTCATTCTAGTGACGATCTCTGATTTATTGGACAAACGAGATATTCATCTAAATCTTTGGCTTCTTTAAATTTTTAGCTTCAAGGACATTTAAGACGATTTCTTTTAAAATTCTGGATTTGGCATTGTTGATCAAAGTCAACGTGGATTATTGAAAGTTCAATTTTGATTTCAAATTACTCAATCGATGACTCGACCAGCTAGAGGTGACGTCACCATTTTGATCTTTTCGTATCCTGTTTTGATTTCTGTTTCAGTCCTAGAATAATTTTGGTGTCCTTTTAATGGCTTTTGATTATAATCAGAAGGTTTTGGAGTGTCGCTTGCAAATGAAGCTTTGAAGACGGTGAGTTTAAGTTCACATTTAAATTCATTTTAAGAGAAATCGACGTCATCTAAACTATATTCACAAACGACCCTTTTGACCATTTTTAAATATTAAAACCAGAAATTTTGTTAACACAATCAAAAACTTCTTTCAAAAAACATAAAAAACTTATTGCTGCAAACTGTTCCAATCAATTTCGTCATTCGAGTGCGTTGTTATAGGTTTTTCTTCTTATTTTTTCTAAAAAAGTTTCTCATTTTCACGATAAAAAATTAGTCTTTTGATAATTGTGTCCAAAACGTTCGCTTTAAAATGTTTTCCTAAATTACGTGAGAATAATTTGAAATAAGGGACTTGCTTAAAAAAGATTCACATCTGAGATTATATATTTTGGGATTCTTTTCGTCAATTAATAATTAATCGAAAATTCTAATTTTCATCTATCGTGTCGAATCTCAAATTAGATAGAAAAACTTTTTCCTTTTTACACCCAAACGTAGACTGGTGACACAAACAACAATCCTTGTCACCTGGCAACAAGCCACTCACTCACGCTTTCTTCGTCAAAGGATTAAAATTCATCTCGACAATTCACAAACATCTAATCTACATTCATTCAACTATGTCTTAAAATTAAGATTTCTTTTCTCAACATTTCCGTTTCACGTTTTCCGATTTCGTCGTTGTCAAATCCATTAAAACATCTCGAATCTGAACAGCTAGCTGAAGTACTTCAGCCCGCAAACCAGCAAGAATTTCTCGATGAACAACTCCGAGTCCAGCACGGCAATGTGTGCGGCCCTTCCAATCAGTGTGTTTGCAGTGTTTGGAAGGGCATGATGGACGTCGTAACGTGCCAAGGTCAATTCAGGCCTTGAAATTATCGGTGACATTATGTTGTGGACTAATTCTCTGTTGGAGTACCGAGAAGGATATTTTAATAAACAAGCAATCGAAGATGGGGTGTCTTGCTATTCACCTGTATATGACGCCTAAACTTGATTGGTCTCTGATGGCCGCTTTGCAAAGTTCCAATCGGGCGGAATGGGGTGGAACGTAGCCTGAAGATAAGGATCGATAAATAAATTAATTATGCAAACATAACCTTGTCCGGATTTGACTAACGGTCTTGGCTCGAACCGCACAGCAAAATGTTCTTGAAGTGGTGCAGCGTGCTGCGCTGACTCAATCTATACAGGAAGGTCTGCCTTAAATCTGTTGAATCTCGCATGCAAAGCTGAAGCAGTGATCCGCTTTTCTTCCACTTTTGCATAAACCACATTCCTGGAGAAACAACCGGATTGTTACGCCTGAACGTTCTTTGAAATCTGTTCTAACTTACCCATGTTCACCAAGCCACTCGAATTGTACAGCGTGCCCAGATGTGGCCCGGACAGCGACAAAAATGTGTGCAGCCTTGGAAGCAGCGGTCGCATCTGCGGACGTGACAGCGCCGATCTCACGATAATTGTTCCCAGCGAGTGCGCCACGAACGATATCCGCGTTGGATTGAGCGCAAACGACTCGATGTGGTAGAGAATCTCGCTAACTAGCCGATCCGTCATAGTCTCAAAGTCCGAGAAAGTGTCGCCTTGGTTCCGTTCTGACATTCTGAGTGAAAAATTGAAGAAAATTGTCAGGAAACGCTTTCATGTTCTCTCGAGAGTTTGAAGCGGAAAAAGTTAAATGGAAGGAAG
Organism: Belgica antarctica; assembly: GCA_000775305.1. Classification (NCBI taxonomy): domain Eukaryota; kingdom Metazoa; phylum Arthropoda; class Insecta; order Diptera; family Chironomidae; genus Belgica; species Belgica antarctica. The sequence continues at coordinate 52,419 of JPYR01000311.1, forward strand.
AATACATTTTTTGGGCAAATGTCGGGCTTAAACAGACTTGTATGTCAATGTTTGTAGGCTTTTTAGTCTTCTTATATTTGGAATTTTGATCACAAAAATAAAAACTGAGTGACAAACCCATCGTACAACTCTAAACAAACTTCAAGTACTCACAGAAACTCAAGATGCGCTCCAGGCAGTCCCAATTCGAGATAAGTTCTGACGAGTCTCAAATCCGCCGAGTTTCCATCAAGTCCATGCACACAGACAATCAAGTGAACGCCACCGGGCGAGAACGAACGAAACTCGTCGCTGATATGAAAGTATGGCATTTCTGACGCGAGCTTCGTAAAATCCGAATAAATCGATCCGGAATAACGGATTTGCTTGCGAAATTCTTCTCGACACTTTTCAAATTCCATTAGCATCATCGGGGATTCCTTCTTCGTCTCGTTGTCAGATCGATCAGAGTTCTGCGCCGGGGAACTTGGCTTTGAAAGGTTCTTCAGGTGTGTATGGTGTGATTGGCTGATCATCTTGTCGTTCACCGACGCCGCACGGACCATCCCGATTAGTTCGCTGTTGCTTTGCGACTTGACGAAAGGTCGCGCCGGCCCGGGCTGCCGTTTTATCTCGTAAATGTGATAGAGTGGATTATCAATAGCTTCAATGATTTGCGGCTGAACCGTCAACGTTTGTGATTGAACGGGATTAGATTGTTGTTGAATCAGCGGTGGATGATTTTTCGGTTGTTTGGTTTGTGCTGCTGGCGTCTTCTTCTCTTTGGTGATTTCTTTTGTAGCATTTGATTCCTGTTTGATTAACGGCGGATCACTGAAAAAAGAGTTTATCAAACATGCTCGAGGTGGAGAATTATTTTTTCTTACCGAAATTCGTCGGGTGGAAGAGGTGCAACGTCCTGAAACTGCTGAGGCGGTGGAAGACGCAAATCTTCGAAAGGTTGGTCCATCGGTAGGCTCGTGAGATCGATGTCAGATTTAGACTTCTCGGAAGGTTTTCTCGTTCTCTGCTTCACCTTTGAGTCGAGTGTCAACTGCCGGTACTTAGCATCACCCGTCGCTGCTCCGTTTTGCTTGTATTGTGGTGATGCGGCGATGGGCGGAATTTCCACCCATTCATTGTGCAAGCTTTCCCACGCCGAAGACTTTCCGTTGAATGTCAAAGATTTGTTTCGCTCGATAGCATTTCCGCTGCTGTGCCGCTTGTACTGTGAAAATCCATTCACGGCGCGCCCCGAGTTTGATCTTTTCTTCTCCACCAAACTCTTTCGCTGCGGCTGTTCTTGAAGCAGTTTTAAAAGCTTTTTATGCAACTGCTCCCCGTTGAACGCACGCTGCTCGTTCTTCAATGTCTCTGGTGACGACGGTAGACTGCTGCGGTGACTCGACACCCAGCCACTCTGTTCGCTCAACGATGACGTCAAATCGCTGCTGCTGGTTCGATTGCGAGACTTCATCGAGAGTGGCGGCGAGTTGGAGAACGCCGGTGGCGGTGGTGCGAGGTTTGGAAGACTTTCACTGAAACCTGGTGGTGGCGCGTTCTGCTCCATCTCAAGCAGTTCGAGTTTGAACGGAACACTTCGACTCGACAAAAGCCGCTTGCTTCGACGTTTCGGCGTTATTGTGGGGCTTTGATCCGTGCTGCTTGACTCATCCGCGTACTTTCCATTCTTTTTCGAGTCGTTCATCCGATTTCTCGAGTTTTCAGTTGAGAACTTCTGATTGACACCACCATTTTGTTGACGCAAGGCTTGTGATGAATTGCTTCGGGGAATCGTATTCGTATTTGCTTTCTTGCCGCCTTTCGGGGACTTTGAAGACTTTCCGCTTTTCTTGCCGCGTATAGGTGGAAAGGAGTTTCTCGGCGGAATTCCCATGCCAGCATGCTTCGGCAACGAATTGTAATAGCATGAGTGCTGATTGTTGCCAACAGGGTTCTGATTGTTATTACTCAGCTTCAGCTCGTGCACATAGTCTGTTTTAGGGTTGTTCGAAGTGTGCGTAACACGATTAAGTGTCAGCACGTTTGTGTTCGAGTTCACGTGAATTTGCTTGGGGAAGATTGTGATCGGCGTCTGATTCTGATGATTGTTGAGTGTTCCATTGGTCAGTTTATTGGGATGGACGTCATTGGTCAACTGTGCCAGCGTTCTGGTCGAGTCGATTGGGTTTTTATACTTTTCCTTAAACTCGTTGATATTCTTCAGCAGGTCTTCAGCCGTCGCATTCTTCTTCGAACGATGCAGCGACAGTCGCTGGTAGTAGGTCGAAACTGGGGCTTGTGGCTTGGGAATCAGGCTAATCTGCTGCTGGTTAGTCATCGTGTTCTGTCGCGGTAACGAGTTGACGACGAGATTCTGCTGCGTCTCCAGTTGATCGAGTGATTTGCTGTGGCGCGTCGGTAACGTCGTGCCACCATTGCTAGGCACGTAAATCTCCCTAAAACCATCCCACTGCGGTTCAGATTCGAGAACATTAGACACCGAGTGCCTCGACAGTGTTTTACCCCGGAGACCGTTCTGTGCGGCGGCAGGGATGATAGTTAGGGACGCTTGTAGGATGTCGCCGCCGAGCGCAAAACGAGGTGTCATCACACCAATCATGTTGGTGGAGTTCAGTCTTGGCAGAGGCTCTAACGAGTAGTTGTTGGCTTTGCTGTTGCCATTGATACCGCATGAACATTCCTTGGCCTTTGCGCCATTCACCATCACAGCGTTATTGTTGGTAAAGCCCGACGATTTACTCTTCGTGCAATGACCGGTGCTTATGTGTGGATCGCTGCCAGTTCTCCTTCGATTGGCATCACCGTTGTCTTGGTATCGATCTTCGAAGATGAGTGGGAGGGAAGTGGAGTCGCCATCTGTGCAAGAGATAAGCATTGTCAAGTTACAGAAAACAGAGCTGTTTCTGACTAACTTGAACACTTGTTATTAACAAGCTTCAATTATGTTCCACAACACTCATCAAGCTTTTATTTCAATTAAAAAAGTGCCCAAAGCTACTCACAGTTGGTGTTGAAGAAGCAATTTCATTTCAAAACACTCACCCAATGGCACGCAATGCACTGGAAGCGGGGGCAATGAACTCAAGTACTTTGATCGTCGGGCCATTTCACAAATGTTGCCGTAATTTTGATAATTTGAATCTAAGCTGCCCGTTGCCACATGTCGCGGATTATCAATCACGAAGAAGCCTTCAGCGAAGCGACGGACACGCAGAATGTGATGTTTCTTGGCTAGCAACGCATGAACTGAGATTTGGTTCGCTGTTGACAGCGTTCGTCGCCAGTAGAGAATGCACTCAGCGCAAAGTTGTGCAACGTCTGAGTTCGCCTTGGCAGCAAAATCGTCTTCGTTGTCAAGTGCCTGGAAGGAAATTTTGAAGTGAAACTCGAGATTTTTCTATGTTTCTCTTACTTTTGCAGAGTCTATAAGCTTGTTCAACCTCTGCTCGGTTTCAGCGGACGACACGGTTTGCGTTGATCCAGTCAGCGTAGCCCACTGCGCCGGAAGCACTGTGCAAAACTCATACAAATTCATCTTCAACGACTCCAACGCACCCAACAACAAGGCACAAATTTCACGATGAATTTGTCGGGCATGAGTGAGACGCGAACTCGATCCACCACCGCACTTTGCAGATCCACTCACGTAGGGCCCAAAGAAGATGGCTTCCATCGGACCGGGAGATGTCGTCCCACGGCAGTTGAGTGAACCGCTGCTTTTCCATTTTCCACTCTTTGGTGCGCTGTGGACAGAAAAGGAAAGAAAATCAATAAACACAAGTTTTGCGAGAAAAGTTTTGATTTATATTTGAACCCACAGATGTGGCCAAGTAGTAAACTAGGAGGGTAGCAAAGGATAACAAGGCTATTGGCTTTTTTAATGAAAAGATTTATTTATCATGGCACGGAACATTTACTACCAGATTTATTGATTGTTTATGTTTTTTCACAGCTCGGTGCGAGAAATGTTCCCTCGTCTAAAAATATCGCGAACACGACGACACGGACAGGTGTTTGCGCTCCGCTAAAAATATCAAGATCTCGTTCGCGGCAACAACAACAGGGAAATTAAATCGTGACGTGAAATTACGTTTCAGTGTAATCAAGACTCGGAGATGAGGTGGGAACGGAGCGAGTGAAGATGCGACACAGTCAAGATGTGCTGCCGCTGCTTTTGTCATTCCACGCGTAATTAAAATTTCACAACATGATTGCGACGGATTAATTAAAATTGTTAAGTGAGGCGGCGTATGTGCTTAGGAACGGTGCTTCAATAAATCGTGCTTCGCTGAATAATAATTTTATGAAAAAAATTGTCTAACAGGGTTTGTTATTGAACTGATTTCGATTGAATAATTGACCAATTAAGTCTACTGCACCGAAGTCACATTCAGGATGTGTCGAAACTGCTGGCACCGTGATTCACCGCACGTTAATTAAAGATCGCTGGAATCCCAAATGCTTCATCGCTTCAAATAAATCCGAGAATCCGGAAATAGTTTTCCATCGTCATCCTTCCCCACTAACCGACCAAGCTCAAACTACCACATTGCACTTTTCCATTCATTTCCGTTCTCCGTTTTGTGAAATTGTATTGCATCTTTTATTTTTTGAGGGGGTGGGAGCTGGAATGATGATGGGTTGTGTCTTGAGGGGGTAACCAGAAGTCTGAGCCTTGAATACGTTTTTTGATTAATTGTTCTGTGAATCTCTCAAAAGTTTTTCAATCTTGCTGACAACCGAAATTTGAAATTAATTTTAACAAATGGCTTAACAGATTTGGACTCGTCCCATCCGCGCTCTGTGACCTGTGTCTGAAGGAAGAAGAGAACGCAGCACACCTATTCCGATGTGAAGCCCTTACTGATTGCGTCGAGGTCACGAGAAGAACGTTCAAAAATGAAGAAGAAATTTACTCAAACCTTTACTGGCATGTCCGAAATTTAAAAACATCTTGATTAAATAGCCAGCATAAGAATCAAAAAAAAAACAAATGGCTTCTGTTGATTTTGAAATAATTTCTTGACAAAACTTGAATTCCCCGGAATCCCCGCTTTCAACTAGAAATCATTCGGGCCCACGTTAAGCCACGACGTGAAAAGCCATTAGCAGAAATCCAATTTAAGTAGGGATAGCTTTGAATCAAATTCTATTTGGGGAATTGTCTGCATCTATTAAAGTGTTCCAATCTGGTGTAGCTTCTGTCTTCTGGTCGATAGCCTGAATTTAAAATAAGGAACGGATGCAAAATAAAGAAGGAAAGTGAAATTACATTAAAAAGAGCTTTACTTTAAGCACCCAGAGTTGAAGACGAGAAGATCCTGGCACCAGACAGTCAACGAAGCCCCTGCATTCGTATTTTGTAATAGAATAGAACGAAAAAGGTATTTGAAGCACGTTCCAACGAAGAAAAACGATTTAAACATGTGCAAATCCGCTTATTTACTTGGAAAAAAATTCTCGAGAGATGATGATGAAATAATTATCGTTTATCTTTCGATTACTTTCTTCGACGTCTTGCCTGTTGACAAGATGGGGACTTTAATTTTATTCAATTACGGAAGATGATTGGAAGGATTCGTTGATGGTGTCGATCGAAAAAGACTTGAAACTTGCCGGGCAGAAAAAGCTCAAAAAGAAGTTGACAAAATAAAATTGACAAAATCTTAGGAATCGAACCTGCAAAGTTCGCAATAAGTAAAAATGCATCAAGCAGCACTACTTTTGTAGGAATTCATATCGGTGAAATCTACTTAAGAATCACAAATTTTGAATGTTCACAAGCGTTTTTTAAATTTTATCTATATCGGGCCACACCAACTTAAAACCTTATAAAATTGATATTTAGGTTAATTTTAACTCAATTTGCCCTAATAAAGTCATTAGAAAGACAAAAAAATAAGCTCATCATGTGACGTAACTTCTCACTTAATCCTATTTAATCTCCAAGAAATTTTCAAATGAAATTAAACAAAACGGCTGACTAGAAATGTAGCACAACGATTATGAAGACAGAAACGAGAACTTTTCTGTCAAAGCTTCGCGACTTAATCAACTCAGCTGGAGTTACCCCACATACGTTCAGCTGTGTCTCCAAAATTAACATATTTTCCAGCAGCGAGAGTGTCTTTGGTACGCTTGATGGTGGATTACTTGGAATTATCGTGCTGAAATTTTTTTGTTTTTTGTCATTTAGTGTGGAGCTTTGAGCTTTTATCTCGTTCTGCGAGTTAATTAGGTTGTTTATTATGTATTGTGAGTTTTTGTTGACAATTTTTTTACAATCACGAAGCTTTCGCCAGGCAGTGCAGAGCTTGGGTGGAATTTGTTTGACAAAAATTTGTCATATCTCAAGGAGCTTAACTCGCAGTTGATGTAAAGTTACGAAAAGCTTAAGTGCTTTCGCTCGTTCTTCTCATGGCAATCATGGTTGTGGCAGTAAAATGGGGCTGGGAAAAGATTTTTAATTAAAATCTCAAGAGTGAAAGCTTTCACTCAAGTAGTTGAGCCCAAAGAAAATTCTTTAGCTAATAATGTTTTAATTTTCTTTAAAAGTGTCAAGTGACGGGAAATGAAGTGGCGCAAACGAGAAAAATTCATCCAAGAAAATTTAATGAATTTTTTTCGTTGAATATCATTAATTGCTGAGATCGGAGATGGATGCGAAGAAGTGTGATTAAATGTCGAGCGAAAATTTAATTTTCACGGTGTTCTGGATTTTTTCATATAATTTTTTTCATGCCAGTGACACAATTAATTGTAAATTTCGAAATATCCGCGAAATTTAAAGCAGCGTTCGTCCGACTAGAAATTAGATTATTGCGAGGCTGGATTATAAATTAGGTTAATTAAGTGTATAGCAGCGGATTATTAATAGGGAGATTTTAATTAAATCAAAAAAATTGTTGGAGAAAGCGCTGTTGTTGGGGTGAATGCAGAAGTGATATCAGAGTTTTAAACGATGAAAATCGTTCTAAACTTTGAGTCTGTGTTGATAAAACTTCTGGAAATATTCACAATGAGCAAAATGAGGATATCTGAACCTTTTTGTCGCTTGATTAGTGTCGCCATTGCCAACTAGACACAAAACTGGCGTGAAATGGTTTTTAAATTGCAGAGAACTCAATCCGTGCAATTCAAATCAACTTTTCAAGTCATCCAGTACAAAGCTACATCACTCAGGACTGCCCCATTAAAAATACGGCTGGAAAATGTTTTCATTAATTTTTTCCTTAATAATAGGATGATAAATGAAAACTCATTTCAACAAGCTCATGGAAATTATTAATTTACTACATAGCATTTTTTTTGTTATTTTTAATTTCAATCTGGGTTCGCGATTTAATTTCCCCGCTCTTTTCAGCTTGTTTACGTAAGGACTCAAAGAATTTTTTCTGATCCAAATGGTTTTTATTCGAAAATCCGATGAAAGTTTTTCTCTTTTTTCCTTTGAAGCAGCGACAGTGTAATCGCATTGGGATTTTTTGTTCACTGCGCAATCTTTGGGACAATCAGAGTGCTTTCAGCTTCACACAATGCGAGCTAATAACACAAAAATTCTCGCGCAAGAAAAAATTTTCCGGCAATGAATTATGTGCTACAAAGGATTTGGTTTAAATGTGGAGCAAAAGCATTAACGCGAACGGAATTTGGAACGCTAGTGAAAAGCGGAGAGAAGAGATGATAAAAACTTTTCATATTGTCATAGGTCAGAAATCTCTCGTCGTCGTCGTTGTGCAACTCTTGCCGCTCTTGTTGTGCCCGCACAACATCGAGATACGTACAAATCGCTTTGTTGCTAATTTATGGTTCTCCGCTCGCAAATTACGAGGCGAAATCTGATTTTGAGACCAAAGATGAATGCTGATTATCTGAGACACATGGGATAGATGTTCAGCACAATTATTAAAGGAACTTTTTCGGGGATTGTTTAGCCTGAGAGGTTCATCCGGACCTTTTTTTTGCGGATCTTTTCCTATCGGTTCAAGAACATCGCGAGATTATCTTGAATTATCTGACTATCTGGTCTATCTTGCTTATCGTAAGACTGGCGTTTCATTTAACTTCGTTAGTCCCTTATCTCAGGTCGGTGCGTCGAAGAAGGCGGTCAATTAGATTTAGTGTCTCAATTAACTTGGATGTCCAACGCCCACGTAGAAAACAAGAATTTTACTCACTTTATGTAGGGTTGGTGCATAGCTATAAGGCTCGCATGAATTCCTAAGCTGACGGCACCCAAGTGGAAGTAATCGAACAGGACTGGAAGGTGGTAGTGAAGGCCGCGGCCAGGATGGAAGTTAAGTTGGAGCGTTCGAGTCGATGCTAACATAAGATTTGTGTCGCTGAAGCTGCCCGGGGATTCGCTCGGTGTCGAGTCGGCTTGCGTCTGCTGTTCTCCGAACCATAATTCGAGGTTTAATGAAAACTCAGCACGTTCGATGCACTCCTTTAAGTGGCGACTGTCAACTGAAATGAGGGAAAGACGACATCGTAAGGATGGCGAGGTTAAACTTTAACCTTTTTAGAGATGTTTAAAAGGGATAAAACATTGTCGTGTGTTCTCACTTCCTACTCTAATGCTCGCCCATTTGTCGTGAAATCGGACTGCGATAAAAACAATTTCAGGTGAGTGGAAAAGGATTTTCATGTTACGTTTCGGCTGATGTCGTTTAAAGAGAAGCTTAGGTGATCATATTGATCCATTTCCTTCATCCTTTTCCATCCCATTTCTGAGAAGATGCGACATAGAATGGTAATAAATAGTTTTGTACCTTCTTTTATCATGATTTTTCATTGAAAGTAATCACATAAAAATCGGCAACGGACGAACATTGATGGCGACTTTAATGTCATTTGTAGCGTCGATGCGTAAAACGGAGAGAAAAAAGCTTTTACGCCATAATATATTTATTTTAAACCCGATTGGATGAAATTTATTTAAATGGGAAATGACATTTGACTGCTGTTGCCGAAATCGTGATAATAACTATTTTTTAAAGAGGATTTGTTTATAAACAATGTAAATTTTATAAAACTTCCAAAGCCATTTCCATAAACCGCACCAGCTTTTCAAGGGTACGAATCCAGCTGAAAAAATCTGAACAAATTGAAATTTCAAAAGCTTACAATCAAGTTGAACCCAGCGCTTTATTAAATTTTTCAAAGGCTTGGCGAAACGAAATTAAATTTACGAGGGTTCACGAGACAAAAAGACATCGAGGTTGTGGCACACTTGCTGGCAAAACAGAACTTTTCTTCATTATTTTATGATGAAGTTAAGAATGACAAAGTGTACAAGGCAGGAAAACGCAAAGGCGAAGAAAACAATCACGCAAATCGTTACCAGAGATGGAAAAGGGTAGGAAATTTAATAATCCACCAAAAACCATCTGCGAAGAGAACGAAAATTCAAACATTTTGCAAACTCAACAAAAGCGAGTTCTGAAAAGAAATTTCCTGGTTTTCTCGAACGTTTGTAGCCGGAAATGCTTTAAAGTTCCTTGGAAATTATCGCATTGAAATGACAACCAAGGAAATTAAACAGTTTTCTAGAAAATTTGTATTTCATAACGCCGAGAGATTTAAGAATGCTTTCAAATGATTTTTATTTTTGTATTTTCGAAGCACAGCAAATCAATAAACCGGGTTTTTGGAGAATTTCTTTCAAATTTCATGCGCGCTTAATCGGATTTTGCGAGTGTTCATGAACATCGCAATGCCTATCTACGTTTGACGGAAATGGGAAGAAAAAAGAAAAAAACTTTTTAATGTATATCAGCGAGCGAGCCAAGCATGAAAAGAAATATTACATTGAAAACTTTTTTTATCGCGAAAAAAAACTTGAAAATCGTTTAAAACATATTTCTTCTTCTTATCAAAAAACAGTTTCCAGCTAGACAATACTTTGTGGGGGTTATTTATTAGAAAAATTCTCGGGTTTAGAGTTTTAGATCTGCTTAAAGGAGCTGCCAAGAAAATTACTTACAAAATATAAAGCGAGTCTGTGAGAAGAATATTTTCAATATTTTGCGAAGAGGAAATTCCAGAAAAATAATAAATTTGTAGATCAAACAAAAAAAACAGAAAAATGGTTGGAAACGTCTTTCACTGACAAGCACTTGGTTATGAAAGTTACTTGAAGACGATTTTGATGACAAAGCTAGCTGTACTTAAATTTATTACAATTAATTGAATTTCCGAAAAGAAGATTTCCATTCAGAAAGCTTGCGAGTCACTTAAAAGTTCTTAATTTTATTTGATAATTGGATTTCCAAGATGAAATTTATTCGATGAAAAATATGCATTACCATAACAAAGAATTTACTTCAAAAACATCAAGCACAGCCGATGACAAAAGGCATTTCAAGTTACTTTGACGACAAAGTCATACAAAATGTTTGTCACCCCACCCACCACGCGCTAATCCTAAACGATCTTTGTTGGCGAAGTGTAATTGAGAATCGAACATAAACGCGGAACCAAAAGACAACGATAATGTTTTTGCTTTCTCTCAGCTTTTTTGGCGGGAAATTATGCCAGTAATGGATTTTTTAATGGTTGCGCTCTCATTTTGCTCTTTTTATTCTTGCACAGTCATGAGTGCTTGCTGACATTGCAGATAATGTTTTTTCCTTCTTTACGCCTCTGTGACGCGGGATTTCGAAGGAAACGTGATAAACACAAGATTCAGTTTATCATGATTAATGTAGCAGCATTTAGGGATCATTAAGGACACAAGACGATATTTACGCCACATTTAAATTACCTAACAAATGAGCTCTAAACATTATCACATCTCGTAATGAGACTTCCTCGTTCCGGTAGAGTATCTGAAAGACTTTCGAGACGCCAGCGCCGTTGATGATGCACGGCCCCGTTGTCTGGTTGCTGGCATTCTGATCTGGTATACACGTTTCAATCTGGATCGGAAGCTTTCCGGGCGACACTTTCAGCGAACATCTAACTTGATAAAGTCTGTGGAAGAAGAAAACAAAGCATTAAGACTTGAAGTGTTAGAAAAAGTTCAAATTAATGTGCCTCTCGTTGCGACAGCGACCAAAAACGCCTTTGGGGCGCTAGATTATAATTCAATTTTCGTACGCACAACTTTTTTATACAACATCATACATCATACTCAGAAGCAAGGCATCTCGAGAATTCTTATCCCAAAATCTATGTTCAAAATGTAAAAGTTCAAAATTTTATTCGTGAACTTTTCCCTTCTCTGCGCTTACCAGCATATGTACGTCTCAAACTTTGCATCAAATTACTCTTCCCCGATCTCTCCCTTTTCAAACTCGAAAATAATTTATTAAAGCTTCTTATGTTTTTTTGTTTAAACAGTATTTGTTTAATGTGGTTCTCTCGATTTCCTTTTCTCTTCTGTCGTTAGGCTTCGCTCACGACGCAAATCGATATCATATATCGGCATGTCTCTAGTTAGCATCATGTCATGCGGAGGCGAGGGTGGTGGCAGCAAATGTTCAAAGTTTTCGTGGAAGTTTAACAACCACAAGCCTTTAATATCGTTCCCCGGAAATTTTCTGGATGGAACAGAGCAATGAATCAGTTATGACGACATTTAGGACTCCATTGATGTGAATCGTTGGGAGTTTATATTTCAACGTCGATTCATGAGTTTTCATTGAAAGCTAGTGTGAAACAGTGCACATCCATGTGACTGAAATATTTTACAGCTAGGAAATGTTCAGAAACTAGAAAATTATTGGTGTTGAATTGTTGAATTGCATTGCTATGTTTATTTTAATTGGTGCTATCGTTGAGTGTTGTAGTATTTTCAGTCACAATTAGCTTAAACTGTAATTTTCCAGCACATGAACCGGAAACTTTCCAAATTATCCAAACAAAAATCAATCTATAGGAAACTTTTTTCATTTCAACTTTTCTTTAGATCCTATGAAACAAAGCTACATGTAAAACTAAACATCATTGCCTGGATTTATTAATGGCTAATTCAGCAATTATGATATTTTTCTGCAATAAACGATCTAACGTTACAACCATTCGAGTTTCTAAGAGCGATTATGTCAATATTTCAGCGACGTGGGGAGCGAGAAAAATGATAAATGTGCGAGAAAATTCTATTTCGATTTTTTTTGCGATGTTTTTTCAATGGGGAAACTCCTATGAATGTTGGAAAAGCGAAAGAAAAATGCGAAATTAATAGTTCGGAACAAACGTGGACAATTTTTCAATAGAAATTGGCAACGAGTTTACAATTTTTACAATTCAGCGTTTCCAGAACCGACTCAAGAAACTGAATCGTTTTTGCGCTCGAAATTCTGCAAATTTATCATTTTTGCAGTATTCGTTCCAATAAGTTTTCATTTTTCGTTGGTTTCACGTTACAAAAGTGTGAATAAAGACGATGATTTACGTTAATTATCTCTGCAGCAGACAATTCTTTGAAGTATGTGTGGAAAACTCTGTGGAAATGTAAATTCCATCGCTTCAAGCCAAATAATAATTTCTTACGTTTTTTGGGCAGAAAAAGCTTCTGCAGAAAGAACATTCTACTTTGGCTTGATAACGATGACACAAAGCTTAAATAATAGACTGAAGGTTGGCTAAGAAGCTCAAGCTAACTAGCAGATTTCATTTTAACAGCTTCTCGAGTAATTAAAGCTAGGAAGCGTAGAAAGCATTTCATGAAGTCTTTCATCGTCAACATAAGGCAAAGAAGCTTAACTTCTAAGTGGAAAACACGGCTTCACTAATTTATAACTTAAGTTTCGTTTTAAACGAACTTTGAGTAAGAAAATCGCCTCCAAATTCTTTCAGTTCAAACGAGAGAACCTTCTTGCTACTTCAACGCCCATTAATGTTCGGCTTATTTAAATGATTGTAGCGGAGATCCGGCAACTTACCAGAATTCTTTCATTTTGATGTTTCTCATCTATCAAAAATCTCTTGAGATACTTAAAAAATAATTAGCGAAAATCTTAACTGAATCGAAAATTTGGATAAATGCCAAAATGATGGAAGCACGATGAATGAAGCAATTTACGATAATGAGTTTCCAAGTCAGTCACATGAAAGACTTGAGTAGTGTCCTAGGAAATTAACTATCGTTACATTCTGGATGAGCCAATTTACTTTAATGCATGTTAAGACTCGTTGAGAAAACCGTAAAAAGCGAGAGGCTCGTAAATTGGAATTTTAAAATCAAAAAGTAATAGGAAAACAATAACAACCCTTCGCATCATATGTTTGAGACACTCAATCAGGGTCGGAAAGTTTTCGGGCTGCATAATAATTTGTTCAAAAACTTTAAATGCTGTTGTTCTGAGCTTTTTTGAATGAAAAACGATCCTTTGACGTCAATTCACGATAACACCACTGAAATTTAGGATTCATAACAGTAAACACACATATAAGCAAGCAGTGAACACACAAAGAGTTAAGCTTTGCAACTTTTCTGTCGGCAGACGATGGGATTTGCAAGGTCTATAATGGCTGCGAGGATAAAAGAAAGTCGTACGTGTGTTCATGGAAATTGAAAAGCTGAAAAGAACAACAAAAGCCTCGACCGTGAAATAAGTCACAGCTTTTGGAAACGATGCTAATCATGTAAGTTCCGCAAAAAGGCTCGGCATTGTTACACAATAAGCTGCTTGGTATCCACAACAAAAAAGTTAAAAAACATCCTGGAAAGTAATTAAATTTGAATTGAAGTGAGAACTGAACAAGTCGTGTACGAATTTGGATACTTTTCAAGTCATTAAAAATAAAAATTGTTCATACGCTAATTTCAGTCGTTAAAAAGGCCTTTTATAACATCGGGAATGATTCAAAACTTCCGTTTTTTCACTAGTTAAGTGTATAATAAGCTTGAAAGTCTTTACAGCTTGACTTTTAAGCTTGAAAATTTGAAATTCCCGAAGTTCAAACATGAAAACACACAAATTTATCAGTAACTGCCTGAAATTACCCGCCATTACATTCAGTTTTTTGTACAACCTCGTTGGAGATGTTCTCGTCTCCACAACAGGGTTTCATTAATATTTGATTATGCTTGACTGCTAAGGAATTCAAATTAATTCGCAACAAGATTAAAATTAAATGGCGGAATGATTTCGGTGTAGGTTGTAGAAGAACATTAAAGTGATTGAAGAGACTCGTTGCCTTCGGGAGGAATTGACTAAAAGGCGGAACGGGAATTCCTCAAAAACTCCGGTTCAAGTTGCTGATTTATGTGTCTGGTGCGTCAAAACTATTACACAAAAGTTTTTGCCCCTGGGAAGGTCTTGTTGGGAGTGAAAGCACTCAGGCGCGATTCGTAATCATCTTAATAATGTGTCATGGATACCGTTCGCAACAAAACAACCAGCTATAAAAGTCAGAGAAGTGGAAGTAACAAAGCACTCATCAAACGTTGTGAATTTGAACATTTTTCTTTTTTGTGGTAATTGCGCACTAGATTTTTATTATAATTCTTTTCAATTTCCCTCTTTATTGCTATATATTCACGTTTTATTTCAAGTATGCGCGAACGGTTCTTTCTTCTTGTAGCTTTATGGTCCACGGAACTCTATTTCCCAAATTGTTCAGTTCTTTTATGGCGGAAGCGGAGAGATGAAATTTTAAAGTTTAATTCAATCTGACAATCAAACGAAATGGATGGAAATGATACTGGAATGACTTTTGCACAAACTGAAATTTGCTGTTATAGGCACTTGTAAGTATTTCAATCATGAAGTCTTATCTCCAAATCCGACTGCTTTGAGTCATCAACGTTCTATTTTAAATCAACTGGAACGTTCAATTTGATATCGCGCCAATTAACAGGCAAGGCAAGCGCAAAAAATATAAGACACTTCAATGGCCTTCTCTATCTTGAAACATCCGGAATATAAACTGCATGTTATAAAATCTCAATTCAGTATTAAAATAAACGTGAACGAGAATGTAAGTTCCTAAACTTTCAAAGAAATGTTTAATCGAAATTTTTTATTTATTAGGTTTCATAACAAATAACAACAAAGCTGCGCTCTTTCTCATTTTGTCCACGTCACTTGCATCCTCACTTTGGCTTGAAAGTAGCTGCGATACAATGAATTGGTTTGGAGTTCCTAGCAACTACAAGTACTACACGTGTGTCAATCGAGTTCTCGTCATTGGATCCACTGACACCATCGAAGGCATTTTAGAAAAACATTTTCCAGGAAAGCAAAACACGGACGTTGAAGGCTTCTGTGTCAATGATCAACATCTCGATAAAATTCCGAAAGGCATATCCACTTCCTTCCCAAACTTAGTGGCTATAACGTTTAACAACACTGGCCTCAAAGCAGTTTCAAGTCATGATTTCAGTGATTTTGCAGCGCTGAAAATCCTTCATGTTAATTACAACGAACTGGAAACTCTTCCTACTGATCTTTTTCAACACAATTATAAATTTGAGACTTTTATGATTCTAAACAACAAGTTGAGACACATTGGATTCAATCTTCTTGGTCATATGAACAATCTTAAGGGCGTGCAGTTTAGCAATAACCCGTGCATCAATTTCATCGCAGAAAACACCGATGCATTCACCGAACTTGCTTACAAGCTGTCGGTTTTCTACCCACCCACGTTCGAGATGTTTGAAACCGCTTTATTGAACTCCGATGATTTCAAATTGAGAATCAATAGCGAGTTTCATATGAAAATTGATCAAATACAGCAGAATTTACAGTCACAGATTGAAGAAATCAACATAAAATTGCGGGAACAGAAGCCGTGTTACACTCGCTGATATTGACTGTCATCGGTTTTGTAATTTGCGATGTTCCCAAATAAACGTTGATACGGTGAAATTTCTATTACAATGCGGTGTCAAAGGGTAAAGGTCGGGATTGCTATAGTTTTCTCCGGCGTGCTATTAGAAAAGGTTTAGCTAGCTGAAGAGTGAGACTTTGGTATGGGTTTATTGGGTTAGACAACGATTTCTGTGTAGAATTCTTCAAGCACTTTAATGGCATTCTGTCTGGTGATTTCATAAAATTATTTGAATCATTGCCAAGAGACGTTGCTTTCCAGCCGAATTTCAATTTTTGAGACGTCGCTGCGGGATTTGCTTCGAGAGAGAACATCGATTGAATAACAAAATCGGAGAGAAACTTTTCACATTTGGCTTCCTTATTTGAATTTTTTCCAGCTTATCGCTGATCTCACGGAAAATTGAGGACAAGTCGAAATGAAAAATCTTCAAGATGTTTAGCGCGGAGGTACTGTCACCAAATTTTATTCTTCTTGCTTGGAAATGAATAAATTTGACGCGCGACAAGTTCAGATTGCAGCTTCAACTGTTTTAGTCTCATTTTGAACATCCATTTTACTCTTCGATGGGTAACGATTTAATTTGCTGTGTTCACATTACTGAAAGCAAATCGTATTACTGTCATTCTATTTGCCAAACTCATTCGCCATTTAAAGAGAAAAAGGGTTCTGCTGGCAGCTTCGAGATTGCTATCGCATCCAATCATTTGCAAACATTGTGTCAGACGTAAAAGGGCCGTTGAAATCAATTAGTTAAATTGATTCAGTTTGCTTGAGTGCATTTCGATGACGAAGTTTGTTCGTTTTTGTCGTTGTTTTAAGAGCTTCTGCTTTGTCGCTTGCAATCGCATGCACTTTTCAATTAAGGGCTTTTATAAACGCTTTTATAGTATTTCTAGCAGAAATTCTTAGAAAACTTGACGTTTAATCAAACTTTGAAAGTCAAGTCTAATGAATTTATGGAAAAGTGACGTGGAAAATGTGTAAAAAATTCCTCGTAGAAAACCTTACTGAAAATATTCACTAAACCGTTTGTCTATTGAATGAAAGCATCTCCTCTTGGTCCACCCAGGTTGTCACAAAAATGTTTTTATTCTGGTTTGAAAGACAACTCATCCTGGTGCAAAACGGTTTTTCTAATTAAAATTTTATTCGTTCAGTCGACACGACATTATTGAAATGAAGTCTTACAAAGTGCACTTAGCACAATTTGCTGAAAAACTTTAAAAAGCGCTTCCTGAATCAACACCGCTTTTCAAAGCGTTATGAAAATGCGTCACAAGCAAATTCTATTGAAAACTGTCGTACACAGAATAATTGGAAGAAAATAAGAAATATCAACAATTTCTTACGTTTAGCCTCGTTAGTCATGCTAAGGTGAGGTGAAAATCTGTGGAAAGGCCCGAGGGCTTTGTTCCGGACGGAGATGATGCAGACAAATCGATATTTCTATGCCCTAAATTATTGGAATAAATTTTGCCATGAAAAATTTAAATATTCTTTGGAAAAAGAAAAATATGAAACAATGAATTGAATATTCAGCACGTTTGCAAAATCCAAGATTCTTGGAAACGAAGAAGAAGTTTTTCAATTACTTCCTCGACATCGGAATGAAAGGCGGAAATTGCTTTTAAAACTTTCCATTCTACTTCTCGAAGGTTAAAGCAGCAATTACACACGGAAAAGACAAGAGTTTGAACAAAACCCGAACACAAGATTCATTTTTCATCGAATTTCAATTGAAAACAATTCTGGGCGCTTCAGACAATCCATCGAGAGTTTCGTTTGATTGCGTTTATTCAAATCCGATAGAACAACAATCGGAGGTTTATTTTAAATTTGGGAATATTCTTGTTCATTTGCATTTAATAGCGATGTGGAAACGATCAGATAAATGTAGGGATAGTTTTCAGGGATGGACATTTGGGTATTTGAAAGCAGCGATTTATTTTGTGATTCAAATTGCATAAGAATGCAATTTTTATTGAAGTTTTATTGGAAAAGTTTTACAAAAAAACTACCCAGGAAGTGATCAGCAATTTACGCTCACAAAAATCTTCACCATCAGTTCATCTACCAGTGATATCAAAGTATATTGAACTTCAAAAACTCTTGACATGTCAAATATCCAGTTACCAACGAAACTCTCGTTCAGCGCAGTACAAATTCTGGAAACAAATTGGTTAAATCAGACTCCAACAAAAGGTCATTGTGCTAGCAAGCTTCCTACACAGCCACTTAACAGAAACTTCAATCAAAATTGTTTAGATGTTGACCTTTAAATGAACTCCAAAAATCTCTTATCCTAAAACTTTCGTGCTGTTTATTGTTGGCTCCAATGCCAAGTCTTCAAGTATTCAAAGAATTCCCCCGAAAATTCTTCCCTCATGCAGTAAACCTTAGAAAGAATCTTCTCATTTAAAATTGACGACGACGATGAGATCCATCTCGTTTCTGCTTCAGTCGACATTTTCGAGCTTCTTGTTTTCTGTTCAAATCTGTTCCTGTTTCGTAAGGAGAATCGACAAAACAGCATCCGAATTGTTTAAAATTTAAAGGCACAAGGGAAGATTTTTATTTTCTGAGAAAGGGGGGAAACGAATTCAGTAGAATTCTGATAATTCTTTTAAAGGAATTTGGCGCAATATTCGCTTGAGCACAAGTCGAGAGAAATTCAAGGCGTGGTTCATTTTCAGCATCAACAAGACGCTACACGATACGAACAAAAAAGTTTCACAAGCGGAAGTTTGTATCGAGAGCTTTCATCAGTCTCATGCATGTTCGAAAACTCTGCCAGTTGCTATAGCTTTATAAGAATGACAGAACTTTTCTTCTTGTTGATTTTCTTCGTTTTATCTCGTCAAGTTTTATTTTTCTCATTTTCGTCAGCAAATTTTCACAACACAAATTTCTACTGCTGTTTGGATTTGCTCACAAAGTTGCATGACGAGGGTGGAAAGATTCTTTTGAGTCATGAGATTTCTGTTGCCCTATATCACCAACAGAACGTGCGTTAGTCCCTGACATGATCCA
This sequence comes from Belgica antarctica, assembly GCA_000775305.1. Taxonomy (NCBI): domain Eukaryota; kingdom Metazoa; phylum Arthropoda; class Insecta; order Diptera; family Chironomidae; genus Belgica; species Belgica antarctica. The sequence continues at coordinate 71,238 of JPYR01000311.1, forward strand.
TATCTTTAATCAACATCTGAATAAAGTTTGGAGAAAGCGAATGGAAAGCAAGAAGATGGAAAACAACATTAATTCTGTTAGAATTTTGATGCATAAACGAAAATAAACAACATATTTACTGCTTTAATTACTTGCCAAGGCAATTCAGTTTTCCATTTTCTAAATTGCTTCAAGATACTTTGCAGATTAAAGCTTTTCTTGCAAATAAAATTTGCTTATTACACTTGCAAGTTGTAGATGGCATTGAAAAGACACTCGAATGAAGAGAGAGAGAAAGGAAGCAAACGATGTAAACAAGTCCCGGAAAAATATACAAATTGTGTAGGACGTTGACGATGGATTGAAGCAAGCAAGGAAGGAAAAGCAAACGGAGTCGAGAGAATTCAAAAGGCAAAGTGGAAAAGGAATATTATAATATTTTTTCTCATCATTCTCCGATTGCACGATCCACGTCTCTTTTTTCATGAATTTTTTTCGCAATTATATTCGCATTCATTAGGAACACGATAGCATTGCCAGACGACACAAGCGCAAAAAGGTCAAATTTCGACTCTTTTTTCTTGAACCCAAGGGCGGTTAAGAGATAAAAGCATCACCGAGTATTCTTTACCAGGCTTTTTAAAGCCGAAACTTATTATTCTAATTAAGATCGTGATGCCTGCTGATAATTCATCCGAGAAAGCGCTTTAAATTATGCAAAGCACAACATCATCAGCGTTGTTGAATGAAGAAACAAATTTGGCCACTGCTTTGTTGCAATTAAAGGCTTTTCTCCTGTAAGAAACAATCTAAAAGAAGAAGTTTTCAACTCACCCCCTCTGAAACAGATCAACATTATAGAATTTGTATAACTCAACAGCAAATTCAATGGTGGCTTGCAAATCCATTTCTGGAGCGTGTTTGCCTTTCTACTTTGTAAACATTTAGCTGCTTTTTCATAAACTGCTTCTTCTCATTTAACTTTGCGTCCTTGCCAGAATAAAAAACTTTTCTTTGTTGCTTTATAGCGGGAATAAAATCATTTCAACGTGTATTTATTTGTTTTCACTGCTTCTTTTTCTATTTCTCATTTTATTTGATTTCACTTTTTCATAAAAGTTACTTCACGGTAGAATTCCATTTTAAAACACTCAATTTCCATCGTTCAATGATTCTGTGAAAAAAAGATATTTTTTGTTGAAAACTCAATTTGCAGCAGTAGAAATCAAACTTGCTGAGGTTTTAAGTTAACTGTAACGATGTAAAATCTATTTTTGCAATCTCCGTTCAACAAAAAAAAAATATTCGAATTCTGAAAAAATTTGACTGCATTCATCGAGTTGCACACTGCGCCATTTCAGTATAATGTTGGTGGATTTGAAACTTTTAGCTGTTCTTAATACGATCCGGGAACAATTGTATCGTTTATCCTTCACTGAGTCGGATTTTGATACTTTTCAATCGTGTTTCCAAATTGCTTTTAAATTCGATTCCAAGTTTTATGTCAGAACTTTTATGAAGATATTTTCTTGTCGGAGTTATTTTGAATGGTTATTTAAGTTTTTAGTCATCTTTTTTCGATTTATTTATGTAAATTCCTTTAATTTTCCATGAATTTTAATAACTTTTTTTATTACTCAAAAATCTCGCTGTGAACAATCTAAATTTAAATCACTTTGACAAAAACTGTGTTTCTTCCACTCGTAAATTTCCTTCGTTTAACCGCTTTCAATGAAGTGAAAATTGAAAATTAACATTCACTTCTATTTAACTACAGTCCGCAACGCTGTTTATGACGTTTTTGTGGCTTAATTTTATTCCATCATCACCGCATCAGTTTCATCATTTAAAAACCCACTCAGCACACTAACAAGTTCGAAGACTTGTCTCGCTTTTTCAAGTGTGATTTTTGAAATGCGTCCAACAATTTCACATTGCGAGTTTCACATCGCCCGGTTATTTTTTCACACATTTTTAACAGCACACATAAACCTGACCAGAGCGAATTTTCTTTTAATTTTTTTAATTTTCATCATTTTCACTTCAAAGCAAATTTTGTGGATTTTCATTTCATACATTTTTTTAACCTTTATTGGCCGTGTTTACTTGTCACTTCTTACTTTTTGGATTTAAATTTTTGTTTTTTTCAGCAAAAACATTTCCGGCCGTAAATCGGCCTGAACTTTTTAATTATTCTCTGTGTGCTGTCTGAATTTCAGAAGAGCTTTTTTTTTGTACACAACCACACCATTAAGTTGAAGCACGACTCGGCGCTCCCTGAAAACTCATTCAACTTTCTCGGGCTAAGCTTCAGGGACACATTAAATCTCCACAATAAAGTCCAGCAGAAGCTCGCACATAATTCATTTTTATTTGGGTCACTCGTTTGGAGCACACAAGACTTCCTCAACGCTTTTGTGCCATAAAAAAATAATTTTCCATGAATTTTAGACAAGATTTCTTGAGCTCCGGTTACTTGGTAAGCTGTGAAAACTTGTGAAACGTATTGAGAACAACTTTAATCCTTGTCGGAAGCAGATTTCGTGACTGTTTCCCGACTAACAACACTGATGACTGAACCATTTAATAGCTTCTCAGAGCCTTCACTTATTCACTTCAAAGCTTTTTCGTCTCTATTCTCTCGTGTCGAAGGGTGGGGGTGTGGATTGATGGCAAATGTTCTTTCGTTTTCGTCTCTGACAATCACCAAATAAATTCACATTCATCATAGCGCAGATTGCTCTAGTCTGTCATATTTTATGTATGCACTTCAGAAATGACGAAAACATTGTGGCAGAGCAAAAATCAGAAAAGAGTTCTCACAGAGAAGGATAAAAAGGAAATATTTTCAATCAGCGAGATGAACTTTTTATATGGTTTGCTTTTATGCTGTGTTTGTTTACTTTTCTCTTTCTTTCTCACGTTTATTTAATAAACATCCAGGCTTTTATGTTGAAGCACCAACAGAAAGTTTTTGAATGCCTATTCAGCCATACATAAGTCTCGCTTTTATGCTGCAATTATTGGATTTTCTCCCACAAAAGCGAACACAACTTTTTTCCTTTCTTTCCACCTGCACACAAACTTTTTCCGTTCGCCTCTCGCGCTGTTCCAGTTAACACACCTCAGTAAAGGAAAACGTTTCGGGATGGAGAAGAACTTTCAAAAACTGTGAGAAACACTTTGATTTTATCAAACTCGCTTTAATTTCTTCAAGATGGTGAACCTAAACACTTCCGAGCTCATAAATTTCCATCATTTTTCATCTTTTTGCTGAGCTCTCTGTGCCACTGCCCGAAAGAAAAAAAATTGTGAACATGACACGACTGCGGAGAGGTTTATGTTGAGCGGATGAAAGTCGAACCGATAATGAACGAGTGTGTCGCACAGACAATGCGGTGCTTCTCGGTGGAGGAAAAGCTGAGCGGAAAACTCGCCGAGAGAACATTTTGAGAGTTTTCCGCGAGAGTCTCGCCTGTTTTGCACGAAAATGTCATGTGGCTGATAAAGAAAGCCGGAGAGTAAAAGCAGAGAGTCGAGAAAGTTGGGGAAATTCGGCCAGTGCGCATGACGACGTCACAATCATTCATGTCAGGGCGCCAAAAGTTTGTTGTTGTGATAGTAAAACTTAATTGTACATGTTTCACAATAATTCTTCTCTTCCGCTTTGTGCCAAGTTCGCAAGGAAACAACAATTGTTCGTCCCACACTCTGCCTCCCCGCTAAGGGTGACACACATTTTTACTATCAAAGGAAGGCAACAAAAGATGAAGATTGCGAGCAACAAAAAACTGATTGTGAAGCATTGTCGACTCATTATCCATTCAAGAAAGAGAATAAAAACTTTAAGGTGCCTGTAAACGAAAGCCAGAAAGAAAGTTGATTAAGAACGATAAAAAAGCTTTGTCGTCAAACAATCGAAGTGATAAGAAAAATATTCTGACGATCGACAGTTCTGTTCAATGGCTGAAAATAAAGTTCATTGAATGTGAGTTTCTTATTATTGAGTCCTTTCTCTTCTTTCTTCCGCTTCTCATCTTTTCGTCATTATTTCGACTCGTGTAGACGTTTGACTTCCTGTTGGATTTATTCAGAAAAAAAATTGTCAAATTTTTGACGTCACTTGAGATTTTCAAAGGATTAAATTGAGTTCAAGTGTATTCGTTTTTGGGTTTTCGATATTCAAAGGCATTGATCAAGTTAGAACTTGATGGATCCGATTTCCCATGGCCTTAGACCCCAAGAAACCAGCAAAAGCTATTTCTACGTTAGATTTAGCCTCGTGGAAGCAAAAAACCATCCCAGAAAATGATTCAACAATGGAAACAGGCGATAAAAAGATGAAAAATCTTTCTTTCGAGCGAATCTGGGGGAAATGACTCAATGCAGATCCTTAACAGGCTATTACGAATGAATGAAAATCATCAAAAGTTGAGGCCTCGTTAGCATACGGCCCATGAGACTTAATTACGTGTCATTTCCATGAGTACGATTAGGATGGGCGGGGACGAGATTTAAATTAAACGGAATTTTACTTCGATTTGATGGAGTGACTTTTCCCCCCTTTTTGTGTGTTATTCATCGGAAAACTCTCCTGCATGGCGCCCTGCCATATCTGAAAAGGCGAAATTGAATGATTCGCAACATTAAAAACAGATCAAATTGGCAAAAAATCAATTTTACGTCGTATGAGAGCGATGTAGACGGTTTTATTGCCTTTGGCATGGCGCGGTGGATGAAACGAAATTGATTGATTAGGAATTCCCCCGAAAAGCAATGTCATCCCAACGATGCTCAACTTATAATGAAATGGAAGACAAACAATCAAAAAAGTTCGCAAATTTGATTTAATGAATCGCTTTTTTATTTCCAAACAATTAATTATCATTCAGAACTTTACAAAATGGATTTTTTATGTGCATGTGTAGGCTTATCATCGATTTACATGAGTTATGGAAGAAACATTAGTGGAATTAAAGCACTGAGGGGCTTTTATTGTTGAGAATTTCTTCATTTTATTTTAAGATTTGTTCTTCGCTGTGATAAGAACGTTTCTGGATTAGAAAGTTTGAAATATTTTTGGTGTTTGTTGCAAAGTTTTTGAACAGAAAACTAAAGATTTATTTCAATTTGAAAGTTTCTGTTGATATTTAAATAGATTTAGTTCAGCTTATTTTTAAAGTTTTAATGAAGAATTCTCTTCAATAAGAAGCCCTACAGTCACACTTAAGTCAAAAATAATATTTCAAGAGTCCTACTAGCTATTTCTTGCATATAAAAATACTTTTTGTATCAAAAGTAGGGCAGTGTGGCTTTGTTCTTGAGTTGCAAATGGCTTTTTGTTCATTCATTTCTTTTTACTCCATTGTAATGGAAACGAGAAAGTAAAGTTCTAGCAATGCAGAGATTTCTGTTTTATTATCTGCTTGGGTTAACATTTCTAATGGATTCCTTAATTAGAATAATGTTCTGGTCCCTTAAAGTCTAACTTTTAATTAGGCTGCTTCCTGGGCAGCCATCAGATCTTTGTATCAACTATTTAGTCATCAGTTACAGGGAACATCCGTGTATTAAGTCAAAAACAGTCCATTTTGTTTTGATTTTGAACTTAATCGATCAAAAGAAGAAAAAAATTCAGGACTTTTTGTGACTAAATATGTGGACAGCCTCCATAAAAACATAAATTATGGTTCATTTGTATATTTGGGGAAAAAGAAAATTTACAAAAATTACTTTTTGTGTTTTAGAATTCTAATGAACAGATGAAGGATAGTCAAAGGAAAGAGTTCATTTTTATTGCACTTCGCACACGAAATATGTCTCGAACGAACATGGTGTGTCGTTCCACTTTAGTCCTTTGCCATCTCGGTTCCAAAGCTCGAGACAGTTCTCTTCTTCTTCGTTTTCATATCGAAAGTTATTTGGTTCACCAGCATTCCAGTTCGTGAAAGAGATTGGTCGGCCGTTGGCCATCCAGAAGAAATTGCCTTCGTCAGCCAAGTCAGTGCCTGATGTCCAAAAGTGCTCGTTGCCAAGGCCTGAAAGCGGAAGAAAAAGTTCAGAAAGGAAGATAAATGACTGTGAAGTGATTGGCAAAAGTCGATCTGGATCATTAACAAAGCGGAAATCTCACCGTAATCACGAATATGCTTCTCTAATCTATCGTTCTCTTCCTGTGATGAAATGCTAGCCAAATGCATGCCATGGAACCGGCAGTACTGGGCCGCCCTGAACCAATTTGCCTTATGGAGAAAAACAAAACATTTCATTCTATAGACTTTTCCGACGATTGAGATTTATTTGTTGTGAACATTTTATTTAAAGGAAAAATGCAAAAAAAAAGACTGTTGTGAAAATAATTTCAGGCTTCCAGCTCGGTTCTGTTGATCCCGAGTGTCATTAATCTTCTGTCAAGGATTTAGTATCTTTCTTCCCATGAATTATAGCCTTATCAAAATAATGTTACACACATTTTCGCCTGTGATAACAATGGACTCGAGAAAGCTTTCTTCTCGTCGTCTTTGTTTCGCTCCCTTCGATCACAGAAAAATCATATTTTCATACTGCAAGGTTCATAAAGATTACATTCAGAGATAACGTTTGCGGTAAATAATGATACTGCCTTTTTTCTTGAGATCTTGAAGAATCTCTTCTCGTTTTTATCCATAGCTTTTGAACTGGGTACTTAAATGAGAATAATCTGAAGTTCGGTCAAGGTTCTTGGAAAACAAGCATAACCATCAATTTGATTAAAGATTTCAATCTGTGACTTAACTTTTAAATGCCCGCTTTAGCTATTGAATTTATCGAATCCAACAACTGCCTAAAAATAATTTTACTTGAAAAAAAGCTTCTTCTAAAGCTTCCGCGTCCTGCAAAGAATGTCATGACTAAGGTGAACATCTTTATGTTGAAAATTCCCACAACGAATAAAAATTTATTCTTGTTTGAATTAACAGGTGGAAGCTGAATATCTGCAGCTTCTAGAAAAGTTCAGTATTAATTCTTTTATAAATTTGAATAAACTTTCACGCGATCTGTTTTCCATAATTTTGTTTGAGTTTGGATTTGACTATTAAAATTTAAATTTCATGAAAAGTTTGTTTGGACTAAAATGAAGTTTTCATAATCGTAAAACACTGTGAAACAATTGTTCAAACTTTGAATTTTTTTTTTTCAAAATTTGAATGCGATTGAGTTCGATATTTTTGTGACTAAAGTTTTAGAGAAGAACTTTGAATCAGTGTTCCACATCATTAATCGTTGCATAACAATCAACCTTCCCCTTGCAGTCATCAAAAACAATGAAGTTTCCGCTGCATTAACAGGATTAAACGGCCAGCTTGGAACAATCGCAATAGAGTAAACAGCTTTTTATGTCTTAATGATTGCAACGGTTTCAAAGCAAAGCAAAACAAAAAACAAACAAAACGTGATTAATTTTAGATTTCTGAAAACCGTTTAACGACGGCAGTTAATTGCTGTCCTTCGATGGCACTTAATTTTGCGAGCAAAGCCAAAAAAAAGTTTCCAAATTTTGTTTGCTATCCGCAAGTTTGTCGCCATAAATGTCCTTCTTCAGTGAATAATTCATGAATGGATGAAGATAAATCAAGCCAAAGTTTCACACTTAACATGATAAGAAACATCATCGAACGTGGTTATACAATGTTATCAACTCTGCACCGATGGTCGTTGATATTTCGAGTTCAATGCTGCAGCTATTACGAAATGCAAATCCCCTGACATTCATTCATTCAGCATTTAAAATAACAACTTGAGCCGTTATTGACGCAAATTCTACGTCTGGCTGGCAAACGAGTTTAATTCTGGTATTTTACTGGTTTGCAATCTTGTCTGCAAAACTAGAAAGCACCCACATGCGAATTCTAAATGTTAAGGTTGGCTGGAAAGACCAACTTGGAAGATTTTAAATGGCTGTGCTTAGAAGTTATTTTACAGTTTTGCGTTCCTAGATTTCTTTTAGTTTTAGTTTTTCGAGACTCGTAAAAAGTCTGAAAATATAATGAAAAAGCTTTTAAAAAGCACTTGAACTTTATATATATATTAGGACTTGAACTTTGTTTCTTTTGTTGAAGTTTCCGCAGCGACCGGAAGTTGATGGGTTTTGCAAGTCTTCTACAATTAGCATAATTAAATTCATAAGTTTACCTGATGGCAATAGACTAGCGTGCAATTAAATTGTGATCCTTTGAAAAACTTTAAACCTGCTTGAAGAAGCGTTGAACGCTTCAACAAAAGTGCTTTTTCAATTTAACCCCAACAGCACGCTTGGGAGAGATTTTCACAAGCTTTCAAGAGTTCATCCATTGAAAATGGTTACTTTAATTGGATTTCTTTTTGAAACAAGGATGTCTAGCTACGAAATTGAAAGCAACTTTCAATAACAGAGGTTAAACTAAAAGTTAATTAAAAAGCAGTAACAGACGTTCTAACAACCAGCGGAAGCCATTATATCAACAATCAGTGACAATTATTGTTAAACTCGTCACTTATTTTTGTCAACAATTACGTGTTTTGTCAATTATTGAAGCTTAACTGTAACTTTCTGAAAGATAACATCGTCATCTTCCAGCCTGAGTGACGGTAACACTTACCTTGAAGAAGATTCCTAAATAATAACGTTTCTCGCCCAACTTCAGGAGTGGCATCGTCCAGCGGTTGGGTGAAGCCTGTGATTCATCCACACAGTTGGGACAGTCTACAAAAAAATTAATTCGTCGTTATCGAAACTGAATCTCAAAGTTATCACGTGAATATTTGCAGAATTAGTTGAGTGAAGTGAAAACTGTTAGAAACAAGCTAATTGAAATGCTTAAAATTATTACAAAACGTTCCGTCAGCATTATGCAACATGTACAATTAATATTGTTTCCTTTCGAGATAAATTTCCCTAGCGTGATTTATTGCCATTGAAATTTCCCTACTAATAAATTTTAATGTGTTGATCGTAAATTTATGCGTTAAATTAATTTGAAATATCCATTGCTTGGGCTGACCATCAACAAGCGATTGCAACACCGTCTCAAAAACACTAATATGGCTTTGACCATCAACCTCAATTTGCAATTTATTGAACAGAAAAGTTTAAAGCACCTTGCAAACGTCTTTCTATGTGTGTGTTTTGCAAACTGCTGAATGCAGTTTGATTTTGTGGACTTCAAGAATAATGGGGTGCATTGGTCAGTGATGTTAATTTGTTTGTTAACTAATCGATTTTTAACGTGAAAATGTAAAGGTCGATTCCAAAGAATGATTAGTTTGATCTGAAGACTACACTTTTTGTGAACATCATAACTTTTTAATGGTTCCAAAACTAAATAATTATCCTCGTGAAGAAAATCAAAAACAAACTTTTGCGCAAACAGAATTCCACAAACAATTATTCAGTATTGAAGTATGCTTAACAGCAAATGTGGGTCAAACTTGTGACCAGAATGAGTCTTGTTGGATGAAATTTCGTTAATGAAATTATATTTGTCACGCTTGTTTTTATGGTTGAAGCTTTTGCAGCCAGATGCACTCGTTGTGCTTCGTGAAAAAATTGTCTTGATTGTATAAGGAAAAAAACTTCTGCAATTTCGTATTTTTCACATGGCTTTCAGGCGATAGAAGATAAACTTTCTGTGCTCGGTTCATTCTCTTTATCGGTAAAAAAAATTCTTTCACAGGAAATTTGAAAGTTCAAAAGTGGAACACGTACTTGAGTGGAGTCACTAGAAGTCTGATCTGAGTTCAATGCTTAACGTGATGCAATAAATGCACTGGTAAGTCAGGCAAATGTGCATTTGCTTGATGTCATCTACAAACTGTTCACGAATGAACAAGCAGAAGCAAACATGATTATTTTGAGAATAAAGGAAAATTCGATTGAATAGAATCGTAGCAAAAGACTTTAATAAAGCTTCACGACAAAACTTGCTAGTTCGCTTTGTGTTTGAAAAGCTTTCAAGAAAAATGTTTTCAAAATAATCTTTCATCGTGTCAATCGTTAGCACCTCTCAAAGATAGCTTGGCTTTCAACATGCCATGCATTAATTTGAAATCCAAACAATCAGATCGCGCTTAAAAAATATACATAATGATATCAATTGTATTCAAATTTGGCTGAGCTGACTTGGGTGTCAAAAAGTTGAAAGTGTCTGACTATGATTTAGGCGTTGTCGGTCGTTAGCGCATTTGACGCTTAATTAAATTACAAAAATTGCTCAATTTGAATGGAAATAAATTTTTGTTCCGTAATGGGTCATCTTTTTTACATCAACATATTACGCAACGAGCAGCTACCGCTTCGAACCGACCAAGCATCCAGTAAATGCAGTTTTGCTGTATGTTTCATCACAAACCGACTGTTTCTTAATTTTTGCACATGGTTCAACAGCTTCGAGAGTCTTTATGGCTAGTTTCATGTACGTGAAGATGAAACTTAACTGAACACTGAACTATTACATGCCAAGCGAGAATCCAAACACGCGAGACACAAAGTTGCGAAGTTGGTGAAAAAATGTGAGATGAAACGCGACAGAAAGAAAGAAGAAAAAATATCGAGTGAAAGTGAAGTTGATTTCGAATGAGAAATATGAATTAAACGAAGACTCACGACGTTGCTTACCGGCCACTAAACGTGGATTCAACGGAATCGAATGAAATGAAATGCAACTCATGAACATTTTTAAATTTTGAAAATTTTCTCCAAACTTTTTCCTTTTGTCAAGTTTTAGTAGTAATCGAGAAAAAATCCAACGACACATTACAATCTTTACCACCTATCGCTCCAGTGATTTTTGCAGACGGTGTCACCGTGTAGCATCCACACAGGTTTATTAACATTATCACAGTCAGGGTAAAATTGTATTTTGTGAACATTTTCGTTTAATTTTAACCAAATTTGGCGACGATAAAAAAACTTTTTTCTAAAAAACTTTCAATCACCGGCAGGTGAAAATTAATAAACTTCGGAGAAAGAGTTTGAACAGCTTCGCGAAACACCACTTAATAATTATTGCGTCTGGCTTATGGCGAGTTGCTTATGATCCAAAGGTGAATTGACGACTGAAGGAAGGCATTAAAGAGAGAGAAAAAAACTTTGTTTTCTTCTTTTAAAAATGTTAAGTTTCGACGAGCTCCATCTGTATGTTGATCGGGTGTTGTTGCTGTTACTGAGTCTCTCGTAGTCGCAGACAAAAGACTCGTTTTCAATGTATTTTCAATTACTATCGGATGGAAGGCTTTAATCTGGTTTTTCTATTTCTTCTTTTCATGTGACTGGATTGGAGTGTCTTGCGTTCGCTTGGGGTGGAACATCGTTCGATGTAATGGGAAGTTTGTTGAATGCTTTGAGTCAAGTTCTCTTGCACGTAACATTTAATAGGTTTATTTATAGCCGCAGCGACCTTGAAGTTGCTTGAACTTCGCCTGAAGAAGTTTGATGGCATTTTTGATGGGCTTATGCCGTATTTTCTTATCAACTTTGAAGCGTGAGTGCATTTAACATTAAATTGTTCTGAAGGTTCGGTGTTAATGTAAGCAAGGGTGGCAACTTGAAGAAAGTAGTCTTGTGCAATATTTATGTTTAAATGAAAATGCACTATTTTTAGCAATAAAACAAGATCAACTTTTTAAGTTTAAACTTAAATTAAACTGACTTTGACGAGTTTAATTCTAGTTTAATTTGAACCTTAAAGAAATTAAAAAAAAAATTAACACATATTTTAAATAGGCTTCTTAAGTCAAAATTAATATTGTCAAGCTGTTCGCTTGAAAACCAATGCTTGTGTGGAAAATCTTGAAGTTCATTATCACCTCTAAATGAATTTTCCATCAATTAAATCTGAAAAATTTTAAGTTGATTTATTTTGTCATCAATGTCACGCGTGAGAGCCCGCTGCAGTCTTATAAATTCCTATCTGTTTGTATCAACGTTTTTATGTTTAGGGCCTTGAGCAAGGCCTTTGCCTCATAAATATTGAATTGAATATCTCGCATTTTTCAGGCATGTTCTCTAAAGAAGCAAAAAGTGTTCTGCTACAGCAATGTAGATTACAAATTGGATTTGTTTCGGATTGGAATCAATTACAGTGTCCGAAGCACTGCTTGGCATTTCACAACAAAATCCACAGCAATTCATTACCATGCAATGGATCGCTAGCCATGCAGTTGAGGCAATTAGAAGAAAATTGAGATTTTCACAATGAAATCCGCATGTAGCAGATCTGCAATGGCATCGACATTGAATTCGTCGTTAACTCAATTTTCACAAAGCGTTTGGTTTCAAAATCATTTGTCAAGCATGAAATTTCTTGTGCCTGCCTTCGTTTTCATTTACGGAAATAATCTGGGCTTGAAAGGGAAACTCCAATTTCCTTTCATGTGATCAGCATGGTTCCGAAACGAGGCACACTTCCGATCCGAGTTTCCATGGAAGACGCACGGCTGGGCGCACTCATAGAAGCAATGAAATCAAGACAAAAACTTTTTCGTCTCCCTGAGCGTCTCACGCGAACGACTTACTTTCGATTCAATTTCTAGGATCGACGTGCATGCAAACCACTTGTTGCGGGAAAAATGTGTTGCGAAAAGCAGCAGCAGATTCAGCATCCACGGCAACATCATCATCCTTGACATTATGGTATTGAAATTTTGTACTTCTCATCGCTCCACACGAACGGACATCGACGATTTCGTTTGTCCGGAGCTCGTTCACATCAATCTTCATGCAGTGTAGTATTGGTTCGACTCGATATAGTGTGAAAACGTTTTTTTCGCTCTCAGAACCAGAATCGAGCTTTTTTGCAAGGAATTTATGAGCGAGTTCAGATGAAGTGGAAACTTTTATATGGCTCGGGAAATCGTAAATTTAATCTTGGCAATAAAACTGGCAAGTTGCGTTCTAATCTGATGTTAATGATCGTGAAAAATAATATTGAATTGACGCACCAGAATTTCTCGCTTCTGATTTCTTACTTGTATTGAATCTTGACTAACAATCTCTATCTTTTGACATTTTCACGCTTCCAGACTTCTGGCGTGTTGGTTTGCCCTCTAGACACAGTCAATTTAAATATATAATAAAAAACAAGCAGACTTGCTGCTTCAAAATCTTTTCGTACCCATAATTTATGAAGATTGTATGTACAAAGCAAGGATTTCCGAACTTCTTCGCATCCGCCCAGCTAGTTTCCCTTTCGTACGCCCTCTTGAAATTCAAATTTTTTGTTTGTTAACAGAATATAAAGACATGTTTATTATAATGTGGCGTAGAAACTAGGCAGGGAGTCGATAAATCTACTAAAAATTGTGTGTTAGTTCAGTTGAAATGTATTGAGAAGGAGTTTATGGCTTGTATAAGGATGGTCTTGACCTTGATTTTGAGGTTAAGTAATAAACATTTTAATTTAGTTTCACCAAAAAGTGGGAAACACAATTAAATGTTTATAACATTTGCACGCAAATGGTGTTCAAACCTCATGAAAAAAGATTTCAAGCTTTCCCTTAAGATGGTTTTGACCCAATGATTTCAATGACTCTCGTTTCTGCGATTATGACGACGAACGACAACGTGGTATGGAAAATCTTCACTATCAAGGTGATAACCTTCATAGGATACCCTTCATAGTGAAGACAAACTGGCTGTTCATTATCTCGTGAAAAATGACAGCCGATCTTTTCTGATAGCAAACGTATATTAATTTTTCACGTTGATGGAGGTTTGAGACACACAACTTTTTAGATGTTGCCAATTTTGTTGGCGTTCATGCCTGACGAACGGAAAGAGACAAAATCCATTCAAAATATTAGTTTGTCGGATGAAACGACACGGTGATTTATATCAGAATCTAAATTTGCCAAAACCTGTGTCTACGCTCACCGATTGAGTGAACAACGCTAAAAATCTTCATTTAGTCTGGTTGCAACAAAAACAAACAATTTGAGCTCTGCTACAAGCCTAACAAAATGGATAATCCACCTAACCGAAATGGAGTATTTTCCGTCGTGATTGTCGCGGGAAAAAACCCCAATAATTTTGAATGGAGAACAAATTTTAGCTTTAACAACCCGCAAAATTGAAGAAAATTCATCATTTCTGTGATGAATAATCGTTGATCGGGAAAAATGTTTCATCAGTACATTATACGCACATTGATACGTGATGTCAGATGTTGTGTAGGCGATGAGGGTGAGGGATCGTGAAAAATCGAATCAAAACATTCATTCATCCTTTTGACGCTTCCCATTTGCGGGGGGAATTTATGAACTCGTATGTTCTCATGTTCATTCAAACATCCGACTTTTGGCCCATTTTACAACGCAATCGATTCAGACTTGAACGATTTCTGGGGCGGAATATATGAAGCTCTACATTTGCGATGCAAATTGTTTGACACCCTTGAATCAAATTTTGAGTGCATAAAGTTCTGCGCCACATAGTTTTGCAACGAATAAGCCACCGCTTGGTAGAATCACTCAATTAACGAGACTATAGAAAATCTCAACGATTCTGCTTGTATTTGAAGTAACAGATAAATATTTTAGTTCAGAATTCCCATGAATGAATAAAAAAAAATCTGCTTTCAAAGAGGTGCAAGCCATTTCAAGTTTCCATAAAAGTTTATTGATCGCATAAAACTTTATTTGGGAGGATTTTGAAGTTCAAACTTTCTGGAAACTCGAAAATGTGAATTGTGAATTGACCTTTTCAAAGTTTTTGGGAATTCAGGTTGTACACACAATTTATGCAAAGTCCCAAAACATTCTAAATGTTGTGAACTTTTTAGAAAATTCAACAATCTTGTTGATCAATATTTTCACTTTTTACAAGCAATTATCTGAAATTTTTAGTTTTTGTCATAAAAATATTTATCAGGAAAGGCCAAAAGCTTATTCATCAAGTTTATAAGTTGAAATGCTAATATTTTGTGATTGATGTCTGCTGACTAAGAAGTTGCGTACCCCAGAAAGCATGAGTTGCTAAAAATATATAATTAGCTCTAAA